>VXBO01011463.1:0-97529 GCA_013400135.1 Rhinoptilus africanus
GGAGCTGAGCTACTGGCTGAACTGGCTCTGTGGCGATTCCTCTGGCTTAGGGAAAGGAAGCAGTTCCTGAAATTCACCATTTCCACCTGTAAAAATCCAGTAAATGTATATTTGCAAAAATTTGTAAATTCAGCGATACTTGCCTGAGACAAAAACCTGAGCAAATGTGCGGTGCCTTCTCCTAGGGAGGAAGAGCTTGCTCTACAGCCTAGGAGCCTACTGCCAAGGGAGCAGGTAGTTTCAGTACCTTCAGAGTGCAATTATATTTAAAAAAAACGGAAAGAAATATTTGGGAAATGCTTCCATCTGAGGTACTCCAGAACCATCCAGAGGAAGATGATCTCAGGGCTCACGGTACAAGCACTTCCCTCGGATATTATTTGAGAATGTTCTCGATTCTTAAAAATATGCCATCTGCAATGACACTCTTAGGTATTTTTTCTCTGGCTGGAACAGGTAAACGGAAAGAATAATTTCTAAATAGGATCAGATTCAGTATCTGAAGCTAATTGTTTGGGAAGGCCAAAATGCCAGATATTCCATACAACACTTCTGCTCTCCAGAAGTCATACTTTGTTGCTAGCACAACTCCTCCAGAACATTTGCCCTCTTAAAAGTAATTTGATTGTTGGGATGGTTATTTTGGATGAAGCTATTCACAGAACAGAGAGGTTAATTTTATACATGCATACTGCCCGTTTTCTAAAGAGAAATATTTTTTTCCTCAGATGTTTTTTTTTCAGTTCTTACCACTCTCCACTAAGTAGCTGTTAGCACGGATCTCCAAGGAGCACCTGCACGGTTTAGCTTAATTTGAAGAAAACTGATGACTTCATTTATAGAGTTAAATGTTATCCAGACAGATAGCACTTCCCTTGTATCAAAATAGGATATTGCTCATTTAAAATTATACGTGGGAAGTGTTATGTTTGTTTTCCAAACTGATTAAAAATAACAGGATAAATCTGTTGCATCTGTGCAGTGAAGCATGAAAAAACTCAATCACCATTTGAGAGAGTATAGAAGAATTAATTTCACCATCATTAATACTCAAGGAGGGACCTCAATGCATGTAATGAAATCCTGCCAGAAAAAAAAAAAAGAAAAAAATCTATTCCAAAGGGTGCTTTTCTAGCATATTTTTCTTTTATTTTATGTCTCCATGGCCTTAAATTATCTGCCCCCTTCTAACACCCCTTGTCCCTTGCCTTTCTTTTCAAGCCTCCACAGAGCCCGAGACCTCAGCTGCTTTGGTAGGAATTACGCGTTTCCCCCGGAGCTGATGCTGACTTGACAAGAAACATTGTCAACAATTCTCCGAAATGTAAAACGTGCTGCCCGTTACGGCCGCTTTGGCACTTTCTTCTATTTTGCTCAAACGACGACTGACAGACGAACGGGGCGTTTCGTGACCCGGATGCTGAAGAAGAGCTGCTCGCAGTTTCTCACGAAGCCCTGTGGCTCATGGCAGGGTCCCCGCGGCTCGTGCGCTGAAGCCAGGGACGGGGCGCCCAGCCGCCGGCGGGGTGTGATGGTGGGCAGCACTGGGGTGGGGGACGCCTGGGCACAGAGGGTCCTGCAAGGCTGGGGGGAGCCCCCAAAATGGTGCTGGGGGACTGACACCGCTGATCCCTGGGGATGGGAAGGGGTCAGTTGTGCGTGTGAGCTGGCAGGTCCATGGCTGCAAGCACGTAAAGGGAGTCAGTGATGAAAGAAACAAAGAAAAAAAGAGAATTAAGTGTGTCAGGTTGGACCCTGATACCAAAATCTTCAGGTAATATCCCAAAACCAGGCTGTTAGGGGCGGGTAAGCAAAACATGCTGTTGTGAATCACAAATGGTGCAAAATTCCTCGCTGCCACCGGACAAAAGCCTTTTCAAAGGCTGGGGTTCAGCTGGAGGGGCTGTATGAGGCCCAGCGTGTTCAGGGCCTGGGACCTGCACGTCCCTCAGCGTCAGGGGGAGGAGAGGCTTGTGCCGGTGGGGCTGGGCACTGGGCACTTCCAGACCTTCCTCTGGGGTCACGGAGAAGCCTCGGGAAAAACAAAAGCCCCAACATATTTCACATAGCCTTGGGTTATTTCCAAAGGCTATAGTTGCAGAGACAAACATTTAAGCTCTTTCCAGTCTTCTCTCTCTCTTTTTTCTCATTTGTGCAATCCCAGTCCACTTTCTTTTAAGGGGGGATGGACAGAACAACACTTCCCTATAATTCCTGTCATCCCTTCAAAACTTTGTGTCACCAACAAACCCTAAATCTACCCTCTTTCAGATTAAAATCATTACCTCTTGTTCTATTGCAACAGGCCCTGCTAAAATGTTTGTCCCCATCTTTCCTGTTTGCCCCCTTTAAGTACTGGTGGGCTGCAATAAGGTGTCCCCAGAGACTGCTCTTCTCCAGGCTGAACAACCCCAACTCTCTCAGCCTCTTCTCACAGGAGAGGTGCCCCAGCCTTTGGATCATCTTCATGGCCCTCCTCCAGACCTGCTCCAACAGGTCCATGCACTTCTTATGTTGGGGGATCCAGAGCTGGAGGCAGCACTCCAGGTGGGGTCTCACCAGAGCAGAGCAGAGGGTCAGAATCACCTCTCTCGACCTGCTGGCCACGCTGCTTTTGATGCAGCCCAGGATGCGGTTGGCTTTCTGGGTTATGAGAGCACACTGTCGGCTCATGTCCAGCTTTTCATCCACCAACACCCCCAAGTCCTTCCCCTCAGGGCTGCTCTCAATCCCTTCATCCCCCAGCCTGTACTGATACCGGAGGTTGCCCCGACCCAGGTGCAGGACCCTGCACTTGGCCTTGCTGAACTTCATAAGGTTCACACGGGCCCACTCCTCGAGGCTGTCAAGGTCCCCGTGGATGGCATCCCTTACCTCAAGTGAAGTAACTGCACCGCTCAGCTCAGTGCCATCTGCAAGCCTGCTGAGGGTGCGCTCAGTCCCACTCTCTGTGGCACTGATGAAGATATTAAATAGTATTGGTCCTAAAATAAACAGGTTAAGCAGGATACGCTGGTTGGTTTTGCATGAACATGAAAAAAAACACCGAGTGCTGTTGGACCAACAAGAAACCTAATACTCAGATACGGAGGCTGAGGTTTGAATCCATCTCTACACATTTAGCAGGAGGGCGTTACGAGGCATAATGGACATGGGAGGCATACTTACACTTCACTCAGCAAAGCATGGTCGCTGGCAGTCGTGGAGAAGTGCTGCTCCAGGATAGACACGGTTCCCGTGAGTGCCACATGGCCACAGCCACAAAACAACGCTACCCCCGAGAAGCAGAGAATGGTTGCCACGAGCGAAGCATATGGCACTCCTCCTAGGCACTTAATGCAACATTCAAAGCAACCTGAGCAGAAGAGAGAAAGCGAAAGAAACATTATGAGCAAAAAAGCAAATTATGAGGAAAAGAATATCTGTGCTCCACTTGGTAAAAGCCACAGGGACTAAAAGGCCCAGGCATTGACATGCTAAGCAAAAATCTATAGGTGGTGCAAGACATCATCACCCTCTAAAGCAGTGACCTACAGATCTGCTGGTATGGACTGAAAGCCCAGAAAATGGGCTGAGTGCTCCTGTCTTTACAGGATCGAGAGGAGATCGATGAGACAGCCTATGAAATGGAAAAAGAAAAAAAATCACTTGTCTAAAGTGATCCATTGCAATTCAGCTGCTCATGCAGAGCTCGCCACGTTTCGGCGTCACTAACAGCAGGAGCATCAGCTACACTGGCACCGTTTTGGAAGGATGAGAAGCAAATACTTAAGACAACGAAGCCTCTTGGAAGAGTAAGAGACACTTTGCACATCCATTGGAAGAGGGACACGTTTAGGTCTGCAAAACTTAACTAGCCTGTACTCTCTCAAGGCTCCCCGGTGTCTTTTTGCATAAATCCATATGAGGTTACAAGGATACAGGTATTGTAACCACAGATAAACTGAATGAGGGCCACAGAGTAGCAATGTTTATGGGGAGCAGTGAGGTGAAACTGTGTTCCGCAGACAATACATTTCCAGCTTTATAGGATACACTGGATTTACAGTGATCCCTGAATACAGTCTGCAGTAGCATAATCAGTTTTAATGAAATGTATCGTTTAAGCAGTCTGAGTTAACAAAACACCCCCCCAGAACTGCTGTTCTACCAACGCTGTAATAAGGAGGTTGCAGATGAATTGCCAGGTTCCTCCTGACCGCGTGGCCCGACAACCCATCTGCTTGCAGAGCTGGGAAACGTAAATCGGAAACAAACACAGCTTTTAACTGTGCTATAATGGTAATGGCAATCCATACCAATTCATTACTTTAGGGTGATGCCATTAAGCTGTCTCCATTAATGTGCATTTCATACAACTGCGCAAAACACAAGCCATTAAGACAACGCTTAACGGAGCGACCAGCGCTGCCCATCGCAGGGACAGCCCCCTGCTTCTAGGGGAAGGTACTAAATGGACACAGCGTTTGAAGGCAGGGAGACAGCTAGCGAGCACGTACATCACATCGCGTCTTCCCACCCCAAAAATTCCTCACCAAGATCAGCAAGTCTCCATCCGCCGCACAAGGCAAGTTTATTTTTATCCCCCTCCCTTTCCCACTAATGAATGAGCTGCAGAGCAGGCACTTCCGCGAAGCACTGGGGAATAATACCCATCTGATAATTGACAGCTTTCCCATTTCCTAAGTGTGAAACTCTTCTTTTAGAGAGTCACTAGCAAGTGTCCTAGTCAGGCTTAAGCAGCTATCACCACCGAAATGTCTTATGAAACGCCGTTTGCTAACTGCAGACAAGATTTAATTGTACAGAAACAAGCCTGGGAAGCTTTTATAGTCAAGCCCACAGCTGGAGTCCACTCAGTAGGAACTGTCTTCATGACAATAACGCTGCTGCATGAACGAACACTGCCGCTTCGCAGCGATGGGGCAAACAGAATCCAAACACGGGCTATCAGAGTTAATCATCTCTGGTTTTCATCTTATCACAGAGGTCCAGAGTCAAGTTCAGACACCAGACCTTGCAGAGCAATCGTCTGCTTTGGGGACTCTGCCTGGATGCGGCTCACAAGCCACACGCCAGAGGCATCGGCACTGGTACACATGAGGCCGGCTCGCCTCCGCAGCATCTGCGCCCAGGTCAGGCCCAAACCTCCAACAGTTAATCCAAGCAACGCTTGCACCTGGCACGGGATTAGCAGGAAAGGATTATCCAAGAGTAACAACGCTGCGATCCAGTGGGCAACGCTCAACATACACATGTGGCCTCAGCCCAGCACAAGATGAACAGCCTTTCGGGGCGCACGCCCACGGGAGAAGGTGACGAAAGGCGAGGTCACAGCTTGGTGTGGAGGAGGCCGATCACCTAATTGTGCTGACCCACAGCTTGCTCCGCAGAAGGATCCCATCAGAGACAGGAGATAAAAACAGCTGGAAGCAAAGCCAAGGGACCGATGAGGTCCAAAAGAAAAGCTGCTGGTATCAGAAGATGGGGGCAGCCTGCTTGACAAAACTCTAAAAAACCGGTATTTAATTTTTTTTTTAGATTGACAATCAATGCCCTGCAAGTAGGTGGCTGTCCTCCTGGCACCCCACACCACACAGCTGCCTTTCCAAGCCACCGGCAGAGTTCATTGTGTCCCTTACCCGACACATGGCAATATCCGCCACTGATCCACAGACCCTCGAAACACAGGCTGAGAGTGGCAAACCCCCTCCCATCTCCCAGCGACTGGCGGCTGCACATGGCATCTTTGTGGCCATACTCTTCCTCTACAGCCTAAGTAAAAAGGCACCAGAGTATCTGGGTGGCCTTTGCTTTGTCAGCGCAGACCACGGCCAAGGGACTCCCTCAGAGGTGTCTAAAGCAACCATGCTATTTTGCGCGAGGTGGAGAAAACTGCCCAGATGTGGAACTGCAGAAACTACTCGCCCTCGCATGGATGCTGCAGCAGGGAGCAGCGGGACTTCAGTTCACAGGGAAATAGCACGCTGCCAACTTGCAAGCGCAGGAAGCATCCCAAACCAGCATGCTTCCAGGAGAGAGCATCCATCCGCACGTAGTCATTCCGCACCCAAAGTGACAGCAGAGCCGCACAGCCTCCTGCCAGAGGGTAACTAACTGTGGGACACAACCTTGTCACGGTGCTGGGGCTGCCAGACACCCCCCACACACATCCCACTGTGTTATGAGCAGCTTAAATCCATGCCTCGTCTGAGCAATATCACTGGGTTTATAATTTTGTTTTAAAGTAAGCCTAAAACAGCACTGCCGAGAGCAGCTTTCAAAACCAGCCAAAATTTGAAGCTCATCAAGCACTAAGATACACGCTTACCAAGCTTCCCAAACAAGCGCTGAATCAAATCAGAGGATTTCCGAAAAAAAATGAAAGCCTTTCCAGGAAACATGCTTCATGTAACCCCAAGCCTGCAAGTATCTTCATACAGTTCAACTGAAAACCCCATGATGTTTGCCTAGTTCCTGTTCACCAAAGTAACCTGCTAACGCGCTGATGATAACCGCGGGCGGAAGGCCTGCGAGCTCAAGCTGACAAAAACAAGTAGTATTAAAATAAGTTTAGTTCCAATTTTCTGCTAGTTTTTACTTTCCATATGGCCAACACGGTGAACTTTTCAGCTGTACATCCACTTCCAACAGGAGAGCGTAAAACGATTTAAATGTGAAACTGTACGGCACAAACACACATCGCTGCATCTCCCCTTTCAATGGCCATTTTGTGCAAGGCATCACTAGAACCTTTTGTGCAACTCAGCAGAATAAAAACATTTTTTGTCCTCAGGCTGGCGAGCAGCAGTTGCCATGGAGGCAGGTTAATAACAGCCCAATGATTTGCCCAGAGCTGCCTGTGATCTTGGCTACAGATTTAACACACTCTCAGAAGGAGGCCAGCTAAAACAAGGACTGAGATTATTCTCTAGGGAATGAATGCTATTAAACACACAGATACACACACAAATATTCTTGCTAGAGGAGAAAAATAAAGAGAAGAGAAAAAAACAGGAACCGGCTATTCTTTTAATCTCCTGGAAACTATCAGTCACAGGAAATTGGTAAAGGATGAACCTACATATGTACACAAATCGGCAATTGGTTGCTTAATGTATGAAGAACAATTATACAATCTACCCAGCAGTGTACGAGCTATTGCATATATGCAGGGGCTTAGCCATTCAATTTCCCATGTCAAATGGCAATTCTGTGGCTAAACCTTCTTTGGTACTTTAAGTATGGCTTTAAGATTTAAACTCAGGAAAGCAAGGTAATGCAGAATTAATGGAAAGTGGACTTTAAAAAAAAAAAAAGAAAAGAAAGCAATTCTCAGACTGTAACTCATACTAAGGTCAAGATAGAGTGGAATGACAAAATCTGTCCTTCGGAAACGACAAAAGACAATGCCATGGGGTCAGGTAGCTGGCTTGAGTATTCCCAGGGCCTGCTCTATGGAGTTCACATATCAGCCCTTTAAGCCCAGATTTGAAAAGCAGAGACAGACGCACGTTCACAAAGCTATCCCTCAAAGCGAAGCACAGAAAACATGATGAAGGGAAGAGTGTCCACACCTCCTGGAGCAAAAACCAGCCTGTCCTCTAATGCCCCAAACTCCTCCTAGGTTGAAGTAGTGCCTCGATGTATCTAAGGCATCAACCACTGTTCCCATAGTCAGGGTCACTATGGAACAAAAACTCAAGGAAGGAACAAAGAAAACCTGAAAGGACGTCAGAAAAGCTCTCCGTTTCAGGGACCTAAACCTCCCATGGCTGTTTTCTGAGTTAGTTCTCACTCCCTTTTCCTCAGAAGTTTCATTTCTTCTCCTCCCATAGATCTGTCTTGCTGTTCTGAAAGATGAAGCAATGGACACCAGTTTTTCCTCATCTCTTACTTCCTGGAATTGTGTAATGCACTTTTAGAAATCCTGGCATGTTGAACACCCATCCAGTTAATACCTGGTAGAAATTACAAGGCGTGTTCCACCACAGAACCACGATCTCTGTTGGCTTCAGCAGCACAGCTCAGGGAGCGCGTGTGGAGGAATCGTTTTAACAAAAAAGGTGGTTACAAAAGACCCAAGGACAGAAAAAGTACTAGATAACATCTTAAATGCAGCCATCGCATGTAAATCAGGCACGTTACTACACATCTATGAGAGTCTGCTGTTGGGAGCATTACCTCCAACTCACAAATAAAATGTAAGAGAACTCAATACCTTACATTCACCCTGTCTCCCCAGTGCCGAAGATTACCCAATACCAAGTGTACACAAGACCATGGGAGTCCTAAACCACCATGGATCTTTGTCAGAAAATGAACTTTATGTCAATGGAAGCAAATGCCAATTTTACTTGCTGACACCTACTGTATTTTTTAAAATCTCCGTTCTGAATGGCTTATGCATGCTAGGATGCACATTTTTGTAACTTACAGCATGACTGACAGCTACGGGGGAAGCAGTGAGAGATGCAGGAATACATTAATACCTCAGAAGCAAAAATGGAATTTACCTCCTTCTTTCGTATGTGAGAATAAGCCAGCACCTGGCTGTAAGGTAACTTTACTTCTCACATCTATCACCTACACCAGCAGCCACGGGTTAGTGGCGAAAGTACAATAAGATAAAACATTTAATCTTACAAGGATAAGTTTAAAACATGTGACAAATTTATCTCCACACTTTAATAGTTAAATCACTTGGAAGTCTTTGCTGAAGCTCTGTCTTTACCTACTCCTGTTCATCTTAAGTTTTACTGATTTACAAAACATGACACGAAGCTAAAACCTCTGCTATTAATTACAATAAACTCTCACTCACCACACTTTTGGATTAAGTGCATTAGACTAAATAAGTGATGAGCTCAAATAGAGAAAATCCTTTGTTTTCCTCCCACAAACCTCTGAAGGCTCTTCCACAGAAAACCTCCTTTCAAGTTCAACCTTCCCTCGTTTTGCATTCCTGTCCTCTCCAAATCAGAAGGTGTGAAATTAACTCATACTGGAAATGAATTCTTCATGAGAGGCAGAAAACTTCATGTGAGGGTACTTTAGTCTAGCTAGACTGGTAATCTCCCCCCTGCATTTGCATCCCCCTTTCCCAGAGTTGTAAAACAATAAATATGCCTTCTTAGCCAGCACAGTACCTGTGATGGAGAAGACGTGACACCTCTGGAGACCACAGCCATAGGGAGCCCACAAAGGATGAGACCTGAAATCCATCAATACCACCACTCTCGCCCTTCACAGTGGCTATGGCACAAGACGCTTCATTCAAGTTTAACGCGGTGAGATCTGGGGTAGCCCGATTCATTCAGTAAATCTCATCCCAATCTCTACTATTTAAGAGCTACTCAACATGTAGCACCTTTCTGAAGGTTATCAGCATTAGTTACAACTTCTCCAGATACTCATGATACATATAGAAAATACTTGGTTTCAGCAGTGCCATACAGTCGGTTCCCCACTTCTGAAAAGGCATTTATGTTCTATTATCAGTTTTAAGCCTGCCATCTTTAAACTTCATTAGATGTTTCCATATTCTCCTTGCTGATGCCTCCTGTGCTGGAACAGGCGCAGAGAAACCAGGAGAAGTGGTGCACACTAAGAACAAGCATCTCACAGCCTGGAAGCATCATTGGCAGACTCCTTTTTGAATCCACAAAGCACCAAGTATCTCTGTAGTACTGTATGAGTAATGATAATAAACTGCTCCTAATACTCCAGCAAAAATACAGTAAACATAGGTTTAAAATCAAGCACATTTTTTCGTAACATGATTAACAAAAAAAAAAATCCTTGAAGAGATTATCAATGTTCATCAACAGAAAAGGCTAAATTTTTTCCTTTCACTAAAGAAAGAATGATGTTCAGAATTGGAGAAAAGGCTATTTTACCAAAGCAAGATTTTTCTCTTCTGGATGCTGTTAAATGACACAGAGAAAACTCTAAGAACAGACAGCAGTAAACATAACACCATTTTTTCTCCAAATCTCAGGGCCAAAACAACACTTCTTATAGAAAAAAAATTAGCATTCCCACTGCAGGAATGAAACCAGTTTCACGCAAGGGCAGATGATCCAATTGGCCATTTACAGGCCTTACCTAATTTATCTTCTTCAGATTTATTGAACACCCTGCCTATATCGCACTCCCAGCCTCTCGGCAAGGCTCATTAGAGCTCACAGGCGTTCCGAAGGTGTCTTTTTCAGACAGTGCAATCTACGAAATAAGAATCGCTCCCTCCATGCTTATTGCAAGCGCCCATCCCGGGTGTCTGCTGTGTGAGAGCAAGGAGTCAGGCCTGCACGGGAAGAACGCCGCTGCCGTGTGAGACATGGCTCTTGTCCAGCTTTATTGCTCTCGGACAAAGGTCAGGCAAAACTTTTTTAATTTTAATTCATGCCTTTGCTGTTTTACTTTCAGCCGACAAAACAGTGGAAACCACAGCAGAAGAAAAATACCTAATCTGTACTTTGGAAAAAGCCTTACTTCAAACAGGTCTACATGGGAATCCTTGAGGGTGGATATTTTTCAGCTGTAAGGCAGCTCTGCAGAAAAAAATTACATAGATGATTTAAAAAAAAATCTTTTAATGGAACGGATAGCTTAAGCAGTATTGATATCACCTTTGGCATTACTCTTCCTGGAGACTCTTTCTAGCGTTTTACTACTCAAAAGAACCCTTGGGACTTTTGCACAGCCTGGGCATGTGGAAGGGCTCACTGACGCCCAGAGCTCAAAGTGCAAACGCACTGCCCCAGCAAGGGCAGCCTCTGCTCCAGACTGCGGCTGTAACTCTCAGCTGACACATCCACAGCTCACCGCTCAACGCGTCTGAAGACATTCCTCCTTTCTGCCCTCACTCCCCTCCCTTCACCTCTTTTTCCCTTCTTGGAGAAACACTCAGCAGGGTCAGAAAGGAAGAACTGCTGCTTCAGTAGGTGCCAGCCCAAGGGATTATTGTGAACAAACTCAAGCCAAAGAGGTAAAACGGCTGGAGCGATGGGCAGATCACCAAAGACATTCAAAATGCCCGAAGGTCCAGAGGAGCTCGCTGGGGCACGTACAAAAGCACCTGAGCATTTCAGTCCCATGGGCTACTTCAGTAGCTCTGTGAAACCTTCTGTGAGGACATTTGAGTTTCCTTGACTCAACCATCCAGACCCACCTGTACTTGGCTGGCATGATTTTTTAGGCTAAGTTTACTTTAATCAAAGGTGAGTAGCTTACCTGGAAGACTGGAGTTGAGACTCTTAGCTCCACCCTTCTGGCAGCTGTAACTCACCTCACTCACTCTCCATCAGCCTTCATCATTCAGCGGGAGAGCGAGACTTTTGCCACACGGGATTTCAGCCACCGCTACCGACCACTTCCCCAGTTGACTCCTCCCTAGCTACAAAGAAGCAAACAGAAACACAACCTCTCTCTCCCTAGAGCTGAAGGCTAACAGCAGCGTGTGGGGGCATTTCAGCCTGGTGGATTTAAGATTCAGAGGGTAAATTCTCCATTTCAGAGACAACTGAAGCTGCCAAGATCTTTCCAGATGTTTACCCAACTATGGAACTAGAGGGGCAGTAAGAAACCTGAACCACAACTGCAGACATCCTTTGCCCTGCAACAGTTTTCATGCAGGCATTCCCCCAGTTGAGTCCCCACCACACCATTTTCACAGTTTAAGCTTGCTGCAGTAAGGGAACAGGTTGTCACAGGGAGATGCTCCACATTCGCATGCCCTTATGTGCTCACAAAGCAGCTGAAACACCTCCCAGCATCTGGGGGAAGCAAGTTAAGGAAAAGGAAAAAAAAAAAAGAAAAAAGATTTCCATAAAGCAAACAACGCCCACCCAGCCTGGAAGACTGCCTACTGCTAAGCTCGTGTTAAACAACCATTGCTAAGTTTCTCTTACTAAAGAAAGAGATGGTACTTTGCTTCCTGGGAAAAAATTGTTTTAGGCATTTTGAAAGGCTCATTAAGTTTGCAGGTGTTCTGGGGAGGTCCTGGCTCCAGCACAGCACCAAGTATCCCACGCTGATTCCTCCCTTGTTGCTCAAGTGCTGGGTTAAAGCTTAAAATGGGGAGGGGAGATCATGTTGTATGTGAAAACCCTGGGAGAAGAGGTGGATGGCACCAGGACTGTCACAGAACTGCTCCCCTAGCGACGTCCATTCGGACACTGTAGGAGGAGACGAAGTAGAAATACCCACATGGCAAAGGTACCCAAGAAATGATGTGGCTTGTTAAAGAAACGGAGAGTTTATCTCAGCACAGCAGCCAAGGCCGCCCAGCAGCAGGGAGCTGTATGGCCGTACCGAAGGGAGGCACGTTAAAGCGGTGACGTGTTGTGATTCAAGTGTCATTCTCCCTCCGATCTAAGGGCAAGGAGCAAAGACCAGTATTTTTACTGTGGCTTAATCCATCCTTGGCAGATTGGTTTTACTCAAGATCTGTTCAGAGCAGTTTCATTGCTGCCTAGAAACCTTTTAATTTCCTTAAGTGCAGCCATTTAAGCACTTTCTCTCCAATGGGTATTTCTGGGCTTTGTTGGTGTTTGTTTTTTTTTTACCCCCATCAGCAAGAACCGTTTCATCTTCAACTCCTCCACGACAAGGCACCACCTTCACCTGCATGATATTTCAACAAGCTTCCCAAAGCAGCCTGCATAGGGTTCAGTTGCCGAAACATGGGTTTCTAGCACCATTTTACGTGCCAGACTCCCAGCTGCTGTGACAGAAGGCTGTGCGTCTCCTCCGCGTCCTGCCTCATCCATGCCAGCACATACGGACGTGTCTCATCACTGGGGACAGCTGATGGGGCACAAGACCCTGATAAATCAGGCACCTGGCCTGTTCCCTCCGTGCCCTCCTTCCCAGGGAAAGCAGCATTCATCAGCTGCCGCTCCTTCCTGAAGTATATCACCCGCACATAAAATATGCCATGAGCACTGATCTCAAGTTTGGGAATGTCTTCCAGCAGCCCTGAGTCTGTCACCCAGGTAATTTGTCATAAAATATGGCCAAACTTAATACTGATATTGAAGATGGAGATAATGATTTGCAACCTAAGTATTTTCCAAAAATAATAAACAAACCAGCCATTTTGAAATACATAAACATTTGAATCCTAAAGAACAAACATATGTGAAAATATAATGGAAAAGGGAGGGCTTAGGCAGCAAGCTTTGGTGAATATTTCCCTGCAGTTGCTGTTAAAGTCTCTGGTGCGGAGGCAGGCATCTCCAGCAAACAAGCTGTCAGGCAGGCTTCAGTCAATCAGCTCCATACAGAGAAGAGGATTGCTGGAGAGAGCTAGCTGCAAACGCTATCTCTGGGCGTTTATATCCTTCGCTGTGTTAACCCTCAGTCAGACTGGAATTTTCCAATGCAATCAATTGTGCGCTTGACTTCAGGTGCCTTTCCGAGATGCTTCAAAATTAAATTCCCCCTGAACTCTTAAAATGAAGCTCCGTGAAAACAAACCAGGATGGTTTTGAGGTCTCAAGCCAGGTATCGAAAGGACAGGCATCTGGAATCACTGAACCATTTTTAAAGCTTCAGCTGAAATCCTCCTTTAGACTCTGACATACACACCTACTGCTTCTAGTAAGGGAAAAATGCAAAAAAAAAATTCATGGAATACCACCTAGTAAGCATATTGTGGGAGACCAGTAAATCAGATGTGCCGTCACTGCTTTAGTGTCAATTACTGCATTTGTGGCTGATCAGTTTGATAGATTCATCTGCATACAAACCCCACACTACTTCGTCTCATCTGTAAAGTTCTGAAGCAATCGGCCAGCACAGTTACAAGGGAGGTGTCCCTCACCACACATTATTGTCCTTCAAGCATTAACAACCAAATTTAAATTTATGTCAAGTATTCATTTGAAAGAGCTAGGTTCCTTATAGCCTTAACAAACAAAACAAGAAAAACAGAAGAACATTTATCTTAAATTGTTAGGACTAGTGCAAAGCATTAGGTTTATGCTACTACCATTTCTGAACTCTCCATTTCCCTTTCACCCAGCCCTTTATTTACCTTGAATCCCCAAAGGACTAATATTGCCTCTCAATGCTGGCACATGATGGTACCGGTGTGGCCTTGAACTCCTGTACATCCAGTGGTACCTGCCAATTTCCATTTCTGGTCTGGTGATCACTGCCAATTTCAGGTGGTAAAAAGTCAGTGTCACCAGCAAGTTTTAGTTCAGCACTTTCAGTTATTTAACTTTAAAAATAAGAGCCCGGAAAAAAATCACGCTGTAGTTTCAGAACTGAAACAACATAATTTTACCGAACCAGGGGAGGGGTTGAGAGGGACACTGACATGGAGACACTCACACAGGTGTTAAGAAAGGTTGAACAGCTAAAACTCTACCCAGGATTTGAATTAAACATGTAAGGAAGGACTCTCTATTCCTTCCCCCCACCCACTCTCACATCTCCCCCTCTTTGTTCATGGCAAAGAGCTTTGATCCAGAAGTAAACAAGACGAAGTCATGGAAAACCACATTACCTGGTTTGGTTTTTTTTAAAAGACCCTAAATCTGTCAAAGAAAATGGTTATTGTCATGTCTAGAGGTAGGGTAAACACACGTTTGCTCCATTACTTTCTTACTTTAAAAAAAAAAGTCATCGGTTTTATTTCACATAGGTTTTGCTGATGTCCAAAAATCTGGACCAAGTATGTTAAAGCAGTTTACAATGAAGCAGGGCATTTATTCTTCTCCTCACCTTTTCAGAGGACAGATGAAACTCAGCAACATGCCTGACCTGCTCGCACACTCATCCCACACTCACCAGCACAGGGCTCCCAAGCCCCCTAAAAAGAGGCCACTGGCCACCTACACCTCCCCCCTCAGCACCGTTATGGCTTTGTCAAGGCTGTCAGGGTGAGACAGACAGCTCTTTATGTAAAATGTACCAGAGTCCCACTCTGCGGTGGCTAAATGAGAAAGTAACCATCATCTCCGGCCAAACCAAATCTGATTCTGCAGCGTTTGGGCAGGTGAAGGAAGCAAAGGTCATGATGCTGAAAACCCATCTACCATAGACTTCATCAGAGACAAATTTGGGGGGCAGGGGGAATAGGAATGCCATAAATTTCTGGCCCGTGAGGGGCCAGGAAGGTCCTGGGTCTGGTCCTTCTCTCATGGGGTTCTGGTGTTACAAGTTCAACACAGCTACATTTACACACATCAAGAAGAGAAAAAAATCTTGGCCTCAAATCCACTCATCGGATCTAGAGGTTTGAAGCAAGAATTTGTTCGTCTCCTACACCGGCAAACGAACTGCAATACTGAAACAGTCTTTTGGGTTTGGGATGCAAACTTAATATCAATGGCTCTCTAAAGGATACTTTGTGGCTTGGTATTTCTCCCCTCTCTGCGACTCACACACAAATCAACAAGCAGGTAGTATATTTTTCCTAAAAAAAATTATTCTTCTTTCTACAGTTTATCCTTCCTTTTAGGAAAGGCAAATTCCACATCTTACAAACATAACCGAACTCAAAATGTGTTGACGGCATCGTTCCAAAATGACTGTGAACTCTCAGGATGATATCATCTCCTGCTCACACAGGAACAAGCCTGTTTATGAGATCACACGAGACGCCATAATAATTTAATTGGATGCAAAATGGAAATAACAGAATTGCTCGCTAGTACTGCATACCGTCTGCCCTCTCCCTCCCAACTGTTTGCTCCCTGTTTTTTTGAAGCTACTTACTGGACCACAGTAAAACATTAAGACTTTTTTTTTTTTTAATTAAAAATAACCAGCTGCAAAGACTTCTGGGATGAAAAAAATTCATTTGAGTTGCAGCAGCATCTAGACCAAATCCTTGGCTCTAGAAGGATTTTAGCCTATCCGTCCTGCACCCACAATCTGAGATTTCTCCTGCAGCAGTCAGAACCCCCCCTTGCTCAGAGCAGGCAGCTGCCTTTCCCCCTTAGCCTGAGGGGACCCTGGTGAAGTCACCGCTATCTGCTGTGGGATGAACATCAAACCCTGAACCATGGAGACTGTGTGTATACTTTGTAGCATCGTTTCTGTGAGTGAATGTATTCTATGAAGTTGGCTTTTTTTTAACTAGTAATTTCTGGTTTTGCAAGAACAGGGCTCCCTGCATTAGGGGACAGCTCAGACTCCGTAAGGAATCTCGGTTTCTCCACTGCTCTGCAAAAAGCCACTTCGCAATGGCTGTTTGGTAGCCCTCACCACACGCCTGACACGACATCTAAAGCTGAAGAAATCACTACCAGGTCAAAAGCCCCACAGGCTTCAGTGGCGTAACAGCTACGGCACACAGTATGTATGAAATAGAGTTTAACTCTGCACCCTGAATCATTAGGAGGAGAAATAATGACTTCTTTATCTCTTGCTTTTTGAGGACCTAACTACACAAACTGCATTCCCAGGTCTAGGTTACAATGCTCTCCACACACAGCCAAGCTCCTACAGCTGGAGGTCTCCTGTTTGGACCAGGTTGTACTCCATCCTGCACAGATGCAGCAGCCACAGGAGTGACAACGTTTTCATGTCACGCCGCACAGGCAAAATGACGGCAACCGTGGTGTTCAGGATTCATTGGGATGAATCATCTTGCCTGCTTGTAATAAAACTCCCAGTGCCCAACACCCTCACGCTTGCTGCCTTTGGCATATGGTTTGAGAGGAAACCAACAGTTACAGCCTTCACCTGTGGCAGCTGACGGAGCAGTCCACGGGAGCAAAAAGAGGGCTGTCATTCGGTTGTTTGTGATCTGCTGGTGAGCACTGCATTAGGAGCAAGGCTGGCCAGAAAACGGGAAAGGTTAGAGTAACCCAAGGAGAACAGCCCCCTCCCCCAGCTCCTCGCTCCCCTCTTTAGCCTCTTTGCTCCCACTGCAGAGCCCACTGTGCACGTGCAGTGCCATCTGGGGCTTTTTCCACCCCCCCGGTACCATATCCCTTGGCACATATGTCTAGGTTTTCTGCTTTCATGAGGTCATTCAGACCAGTATGAGTACTTTCTCCGAGCGTTTTCAAACCCCCTCCTATTTAGAAACCAAATCCTATTCATTAAAACCTAAATCACTAAGCCTGCCAAATTATTATCCCCAGAATATCGCGTGTCCCAGATTCTCCCTGGACTGGACCTCTCTCCTACAGTCATATTCTTCAGGGACTTAAAGCAGTTGTTGTTTTCAGGGGACCTGAAACACCAATAAACTGCTTGAAAGGGGAAAAAAATATGCAGCATAATAAAAATCTTTAAGTGGCTTGACAGCTCTGAAATCACCACGTGAGCCTGACATTATGGGAGTATGTTTGAAAATTTTGGCTAATAACCATAACACATATATAAAAAAACCTCCAATATTTTCAATTTGCTGTAATGAAAAATACATCTATCTGTGATGCATGAAAACGTTGTGAGCTCACCGTCTAAACAGAACTGCGCTAAAATGTGAAATAAATTGCACATTAATTCACTCCTTTCTCATGTTGCACTTCAGCAGCTCCATTTACACTAGCGCACACAGCTGTGCAGTTGTGTTCAAGACAAGTATTTTCTTTCTGTTTTCGACTAGCATATACTTGGCTATTTAGAGTTTAAAATCAGAATGATCACTTCACATACAATAAACAATAATAAAGCTCACAGCCATTTCTGAGCACGAGGCCTTCTTTCATCAAGAGCATATTAGCAGGGAAGAGCCAATTAAAAGGAACCTTGGGTACAGCTGCTCAGGCTGGTTTGCATTATTCCTCAGCACAGCATACGCAATTTGAATACCATATGCATTCGTATAAGGAAAATATATCGCAGTGAAATGGCTTTCTTTCATCCTCCCATGTGTAATTTGGTAAATTCACCACGGTCATCCACAGTTGGGTTTTTGGTTTCTTCTTTGAATTTTGCAACTTGGTAGTATTTCTCATAGTTAAATGAAAAAGGAAACTTATTGTCTCTGTTAATGTGTATCAGGATCTATATCCTTCACTGCTGATGCAAAACGGCATTTCGTTTTTCATATTTATTCCACCTCAGTAAATCTGCCTGCCCAGTCCTCACGTTTTGATTTAATTTAATGCCTGCAAGATAAACCCTGTCATTTGTAATAATTTGTAAACCTTCATCTTTAAAATGCATCCAATCTGTCCTGCAGCCCTGTAAAGTTATCTGTTAAGCATTCTGCTTCAGCTTGCTCATGGTGTTCTCCTCTGATAAGGGCTGGTGATACACAGCATAAAGCTGACTTATTTCTTATCTCCATCAACATGGGTGTTGCTCCATTTCCAATTAAAAAAACTGGGGCAGCAGCCGCTCATCTGGGTGCAGAGAAACAAATGTCTGATAAACACTGAAGCCATCAGCTGGGCAGCATCGCTGCCTGCATCAGGCAGGGGACTCACAAAAATAATTACTAAAATCTAAAACTGGAATTCATATATGATTTAGTGAACTTTAAAAATCTAAATGAGATCAATCATTTTAATTTATCTATCAGTAAACATTCGTAAAGCACATTAGCTTGTGTAAATCATTGAAAAATAGCTGGCTGTCCGCATTTGTCATGGGGATGGGAAACACAAACCAGTACCTTTGTGACACCGCCATTCAGATTTGGCTGTATTAGGTGCTTGAATTGAAAACAGCTCTCGCTGCTCATCCCAAGGGCTTGGGCAGTATCCCTTTCCATCATTCTCTTCCAGAGTACAGGGAACCCTGTACACAGGGGCTGGCAGCTGGGCATGCAGTCCTAGCCCAACTTCCTCCAAGTATTTACTCTATACAATTACAGTAAATCATTAAGGAGGTCCTTGCGTTAAAAAAAACCACAACCTGGAAACCTGTAAAATTCCAGTAAAGGGAAAAAAACTTTTAGCTGGAAAGTACAATTTGCTCATAGTTAAATGCAGATACTTTCCCCTGAACTTGGCAGTGCAAAGCATACTGAGTGGGATCTTCTCTGGCTCAGTATTAGCAAAAATTCTATCTCCCAAACTCCCTTTGACACTGGTTTATGTCCTTGGACTTTGCAATTCATTTCTGTAAGGAAGAGTTAAAAGACTTTGTGACAGCACTTAGGGCTCTGGTGGCTGCCTCGCAATCACTGCATCCAGGGCATCTCGTGAAGGACGGCCATTACACTGAAGTCCAGGTGAGATCTTAGAGGAAGGAGCAAGTGTTGCAAACCTGGCAAGCCGCAGGCAGGAGACCCAGTCCAACAGTAAATGGACACATTTTTGAAGGAGTCAGCTTCCATTTTACACCCCAAAGCAAAGCGTCAACATTTTCCAGTAAGTTTCTTCACACAGAGAGAAAGCTCTTTTTTTCTCCATGAGAGAGAGCTGCTGGTGAAACAGCCCTTTTGAAAAACCCTGCTATTTCAGAGGTACCTGATGCCTGCTGAGCCCATCTAAAACCACAACTGGACTAGACACTCTTAGCACTTTGGAAAATCTGCCCCCCAATTTCTCCTACTTCACTGCTTCATGGCAGGAAATTTGCAGGGGAATCTGGGCTATTCATTTTGCTATTGAAACTAGGACTAGGACTGTTTCAGCTTTCTGCATTTTAATTTGCTGTGAAACATATTGGGAATTTAAGTGCAGAGAAATAAAGAGCATAATGTGAGGCACTGTGTGTTACTTTCAGAAATCAGGGAACTGGCAAGAACAAAGCCTTGAAGTGTTACATACACATACCTATGTGACAGATGCAAAGTATGGAATTATCACAGAAAAACTAGGAAATGGTGGTAAAATTACGATAGGAAGTTTCCCTGCCTGCATCCTATGAAAGCAACTGATCAAGAACCGTGACTTGGTAACAGATTTACCATTGTACATGTTGTGCTTTCATCCTTGCCAAAATAAAAGGGAAGCCATAAACTCATCATAAACACACTCAGCAACACATTTGGTTTTGCACAGCTGCTAATGCATACAGATAACTTTTTATGGTGTTTGTTGTGGATGAGTTCTATCAGTTTAAAAGAAACTCATCAATCAGAAGAAAAAATTGCCGTGATTTTTGAAGGATGATCTATGAGTTCAAGATGGTTTTATGGCCCAGGTATTTAGAGCATTTTGTACATTAATTACTCAAAATCTGCAGTGAGGTGGGTTATTGTCCACATACACTAATGGCTTTCAGAGTTTAATCTCTCATCAGTGGACCTCCTTTTGTGAAATCCCTAAGGGATTATGTAGTACTATGTCTAATCACTTGACAAATTTCATTTACTTGAAACTGAAGCTAGGTTTGAATTATACAAAGTGTGCAGGAGGAACTGGATTCAAAGTAGGGAAACAAAATCTGGTACTGGACAGTACCGGGATTTATCATTACATTCACATCTGAACTGTTTTAACAATAAATTAAGCAATTCTACTTGGGGAAATGTATTAGGTGTGCGTCAGCTGCATATGTCTATGAGATACTCAGATTGCTTTAACTGACAAACAACAGGTTCAAAAGTATACTATGACTCATGTCAAAAGGCAGTGGAAATTCAAATAATTTTGTTACTGCTGTATCATTTAGCAAAACAACACCGCTATGATTTGTACAGCGGTCTGCTATGCTGAAGAGGGACATTTGTTTGGCACCAATTATATGATGCAGAAACAAACCAGTCCTTTGCTAGTTGAATTTACGCTCTGAAGTTCAGCACTTCAGACCAAATAAATCACCTGTAAGGCTGGGATGGATGAAGCACCTCTCTCCTCCTGCGCTGCCATCTCCCTACCACAGAACCGCTACCAGGGAATTGTTCTCACCACTAAGCAGCAATTCTTGGGGATTAAGACATCCTGAAATCTGATGTTGTGAAACTCAGTGCATTATTCCCCGATATCATAGCGCAGGCAGATCTCTGCGGAAGTACAGTTTGCCAGACAACACCATAGAAAAGGAATTTAAATTTAAGAGCAGCGTTTGGCACCAAGCTAACTACACAAAGGTTGTGTGACATTATATTATATGTTATTATAACCTAAGTCTTCCACACTGCGTTGCAAATCCTTGCTACGTGGCTAGTCTCCACGAAAACACCAGATCATGGCTCTGAAAACAACATGCAAACACACAGGCACACGCTACCCTCTGTAAACCAAATTTACCAAAATCCATCAAAGACGCAGCAATAACAAGACTTCTTTTGCAAACATTATTTCTGGTAGGGTTAGGACAGATTGAGAGCAAATACAGATGCAGACAGAAAGATTGCCGCTCTATTAATGTGTTGTCAAGCCATGCAGGAAAGGACAGCTAAAAGCCCAAAGACGCAGTAATGATTGTTTAAGAGCTATTCGAAAAAGTGACAAAACTGGCCGCAACCTCTTTAAGCCCCCTGAATGAAAAGATTTAAACAGGCTATTGTTAGACCCCTGGGTACCTTTTTTCTCTTGGCTTTGTTCTGCATTTTCCTCCGCTGCAGTTTCCATGGCTGGCTTCATACCATCCACCAAAAATGCCGCCCCCCCCTCCCCCCCCAGCAAGCACTTTTTCTCTTCGCCTCCTTTCTCACTCCCTTCCGTCTCCTATTTACGGCGGCAGTGATTGAGCGGCTCTGTTCTCCCCTACAGTAGATTACAGTCCTCTCCAAAAACGCCAGAAAAGTCTTGTCAGCTTCAATTTCGCTCCGCTGACTGGTCCACGGAGGAGCCGTGCCAGCCAGCGCTCAGCCATACGTCACCGCGGTCCCCAGCTATAAAATAGCCATCCTGCGCCCGACCCTGCCCCGGCTGGCCGCCTCGTGGGGACCGGCATCACCACCTCGCATCCCCTTCCCCTCGCCCTCCGCTCTTCCCCCTCTCTTTATCCCCCCACCACCCCTCTTCGCAAGGCTCCTAACGAATGTTAATCAATTCTCTGGGCGGTGAATGGATTGGCGACACCCGGGAGGGGAGATGCGAGGGAGAAAGAAAGGAAGCCCCACCACCACCTCGGCCGCCGTGGGGTGAGCCCCCCGGCCACCATCTCTAAGGGGAGGTGCACGCCGGCACACAATCGCCAGGCTCCCTTTTCCCATGGGACCTTGTTATTGTGCTGGGCGTTTTGATTTATTCCACATGCCCTCTGCTCCTTTCAAGGGGTGCGGGGTGACAGGGTCTGTTCTCTCTGTTTGCTTTCTTTGCTGAGCAAGTTTTGCTCACCCACGTCAAAACACTGTGTGAGAGAAGCATAAAAGCAAAAATGAGCATATATCTATATACACACACACGGAAAATTTAAATTCTTCCTCTGACTAGGGAGCACGACAGAAAAAAAAGCACAAAAAAAATCCAAGCAAGTAGAAAGGAAGCAAGCTCAAGTGACCTAAAATGCACGTGCAATGCTTTAAAGGATAAAATGTTTAAGAAAACACAGCTTGGATTTTTAAAAGGATGTCTGCCATTAGACACCTTCTAAGCCATGCTTAGAAGCGGGCGCAGAGTTGCTGCTAAGCACATGTTTGGTCGCTCCCCTAAATCGAGACAGTCTGCAGCAAGATCCAAGAAGCTGCACTAACCTGGCTCTGGGAGCAACAGAACAAGGACACGTCTGCAATTGCTCCGCGTGAGGTGACTTTTAGGTGTCCCCAGCCCACGCTGATCAGCCCCGTGCCCGGCAGCCACAGACCAGGCAGCACCACACAGGAGTACTGTTCACCTTCCAAACCCCAAGGTAAGCGACACATTTAAGACTGTACTGTACTGAGGCTAATTAACTTTACCTATCACTTTGCTTGTCTCAGTGGCCTCACAGCGCGCCACACCGCGCAGGGCAGACGTGCCCAAAGGCACCCCCGGTTTTTGTGTGTAGGATGATGGAGCAGCCATGGAGTGATGGCCTTTGAGGTCTGGCAGGCTCCGCTGGTCCAGCCGCCGAGGCCAATTCTGCAGGCTGCAGAGAGGCCAAGCAGATTCAGCAAGTACTGGGGATGTTAAAACCTACACGCTGCGTGTTCCATATAACAGATTCAACCAGGAAAGTGGGAAGAGGGAAGTGGTCCAAAGATTTGTAGCTGCAATTCAGCCTCTTCTGGTTAAAGTTACTACACCCACAATTTTGCTGTGCATTTTTATTTCTATAGATGCCTAGTGGAAAGCACAAAAAAACCTCAGAACCAGCCTTTAGAGAAAGTTCCCTTATCTCACAAGAAATCAGTGCACAAATCCACCACGGTCACCATAGCTGTTATTTTGCTTTGGGCATTACTGCTCAGACATATGCTTCAGTCCAGCTGCCAAGAGGTCTTGGACTTATGCTAAGGTTTCATGTCACAGCATCAACACTTGATGCCATGCATTTGCTTAAAAAGCTTTCCTGGAGTCCAGGAAAAGCCTGCAGTTGAAGCTCCCACCTCAGCAGACCTTTTTATGAGCAGGAAGAAGTTAATCGGTAGAGAAGATGGAAGTATCCTCAGGAACCAGCATGAGGCAATGGGTTGGGATCCTCAAGGTGATCAAATGAGGGGTCTGGAGACCAAGCCATAGAAGGAGAGGCTGAGGGAACTGGGCATATTTAGTTTGGAGGAGAGGAGGCTGAGGGCAGGCCTCATTGCCCTCCACAACTACCTGAAAGGAGGGTGTAGAGAGGTGGGTGTTGGCCTCTTCTCCCAGCTGAATAATAACAGGACCAGAGGAAATGGTCTGAAGTTGTGGCAGGGGAGGTTTACATTAGATATTAGGAAGAATTACTTTACTGAAAGAGTGGTCAGGCACTGGAACAGCCTGCCCAGGGAGGTGGTTGAGTCACCATCCCTAGAGGTATTTAAGAAACGTGTAGATTTGGCACTTCTGGGCATGCTCTAGTCACAGGTATCATAGGGGCTTTTTCTGTGTGTGTATGGTTGGACTCGATGATCTCAAAGGTCCTTTCCAACCATGAAGATTCTATGATCCTAAATCGGCAGCCCCAGCAGGGACCTCAAGCCAGGCATAAGGCATATTTCTCTCATCTCGTCCTCCAGCGCCCACCCAGCAGCCCACAGGCATACTGAAATCCCTACCCAGCAAGACCGAGTACTGCAAACATGCTCCCTCAAGGAAACAGCTGAAAGGTGAAAACGTAGGTGATGTGTTTGCCGTACTCTTTTAACCATTGCTAAAAATTGTCCAAGTCCTGCAGTCAAGAAAGGAAAGAGAACTTCTTTACAGTTGGAATGATTATACAAAGAAAGTGTTGTACAGAGACTGTGTTTTTTCCCCCATTTAACATCAATAAGATAGAAAATCCATAGCAAATACACCCTACTTGCTGAGTATCACATAAATTTTAGTCATTGGCCAAAACAGCTGATTGACTCTGACATTAAAATTCCCTTGAAATTTCTCATCGTGCAGTCCATACTTCTGCTCGCTGCTGTCACAGTCTGTAACTCTGTTTCTTAATGATCTTTGCTTACTTTGGAAAGTCTAAAGGTTTAATAGGTTGAAACCTCTCTTCTGACTACCACAAATTACAAAAGGTCTGTTCAAAAACTAATTGAAGTGGTATAATATGAGTACACTTATCAGTAAAAATACGCAGAAAACACAAACGTGGCCTTTAAACAGAAAACACATTAGACAACCTTTGGTTACAGACTGTCCCCAGACAAAACCCACTAACGAAGCTCTCCACTCTGGGTCAGTGAGACCTACCAAACAGTTGCATGCTTTCCTTCTGGTGAGCAGATTTTTTTAGGCAGGCTCACGACTTCAGAGCAGATGTTTTACAAACACAAAACTAACAGGCTAAGAGATTATTTCCCCTACTTTCTCCAAGGATAACCCCCTCCCCAAACCAGCAACAGAGAAGTCAGTGCACAATAACAGGCTGCCCAGAGAGGTGGTGGAGGCCCCATCCCTGGAGACATTCAAGGCCGGGCTTGATGAGGCTCTGAGCAACCTGATCTAGTTAGAGATGTCCCTGCTCACTGCAGGGGGGTTGGACTAGATGACATTTAAAGGTCCCTTCCAACCCAACAGATTCTATGATTCCATGATTCACTACCAGAATCAGCTTCGGAAGTGCCTGACTTCAGAAGCCATCAATCCAACTATTCAAAAACATTCATTCTACCTACTAAATCATCCTCTAAAAGCTGCAAGTGATGCGTCAGTGTAAAGTTTCCCATTTCCTTCCCATTACTTTACAGATTGCTGGAATGTATGATAGGTTTTAAACATTTATCATCTAAAGTAATTTATGAATCTTCAGATGTCTGTCCCACCACTGGTAAACACAGCAGAAGAAACAAACTATGTGCTGTTTCCTCCAGGGCTAACATGGGTGGTGATCTTGCGCTTCAAGCATTAACCTCAGCCAGAAAAGTTGTCTCATCCAACGCCTCCTCCCTTAATCAGATACATCCTTTTCACAGTATGTGACGAGACTGGAAGACCTCAAGTCCATGCCTATGACGACACAGACAAAGACAAAGCCACAAAGGCAGAAATTACAAAACAAACAAAACAAAACAAAAAAAAAATTGATATTCAGCGAAAAACCTGCTGTACAGACCAGGCTGATTTAGATAACTATCAACCGGAGAAGGCAGCCAGTTATATTTCAGGAGCTCAGCCCAACATTTTATTTGCAGACCAAAATAAAAATGAGGACAGGGGCTGAGCAGTGAGGGTTTCTGAGCTCCCAGCCAAACCTCAGGATGAAGAGCAGCGGAGCAAAGCATGTGAAGGCACTGCACACCAAGCGACATTCACTGCCAAATAGTTTTTAAAAAAGAGGTTTTAACCTATTTTATCTAGCTTTAAAAAAAAATCATTTAATCATTTTGCTCAGTCAAGTAAAATAGTACAATTGCACAAGTTAAAAAAAGGCATTAAAAATCCAATTCTGTTCACGTGCCAATTCCCTTTGAACATCTCTCTCTAATGTCACTGAATCTAGTTTACATTCCTGAAGGCTGAGCAGCTCTACCATAAGCTACAGCAAATTCTTCACAAGCTTTCAGGAGATGAATACACACTTGCCATTTCTACAAAGGCTTCGCAGAGCTGTAATAAAAGAGTGTTCTCACACACTTCAAGAGCAATCTGAGATTAGCCTATGAGATGCGAGACTCAAAAGTTTTAAAATACAGAGACTGACCCTCAAACAAGACTGACATGTATTCCAAACAACTAATTTTAAAGACAACTTGTGGAATGCTTTCTCTTTTTTTTCAGGAAATATGCAAAAATATTAAAGAGAAAGAACAAATAGACGTGCAGCCACTTGGTGTGCCTCTTAACGTAATTGCTTATGTTCAGACCAGCTACCTAAGACCCGAGTATAAAAACCAATCTGAATGCTTATGCAAAAGCAGGAAAATTTTCCATGTGGAAACAATCAAAAGATGACAGCAAGCTTTTAGTTGAGCGGCAGTCAGATACCTGCAAGTATTTAAGAAGATTGGGGCCTGTTTTTTCAGAAACTAAACTACTAAGAAAATGAAATGCGAAGTAATGAACAAGTAACGGTGGAAAAAACTGCACTTTTATCACAGCATAAAATACAGACTACTAAAAAACATGAGTCTGCCCTGCACTTGGGGATCTCAATCTCGGATTTTGGTAGAAAGGGCAAAACTAAAGGCTTAAGTGTAGATAGCGGTTATCTTTGCAACCAAAGAAAATCACGGAGTTGACTGATGGAGGTAAGTGCAGGAGGGTGCGTGGACCTTAACAGTGTGAAGGCACCTGTCCTGTGACCCCCTTAATAAAGCCACATGAAGATGGCAATAGCTGCTGCCAAGCTAAATGCCTGGAGGCAAGCAGGCAGGCAAAGTAGATGTCGTTCAGTTGTCGGGTTTCATACACTTCTGTGGATGGCCTGCCAGCTTCCAGCTGGACCACTGCTTTAGTCCACTGCAGTCACAGCCACCGGCAAGAATCAAAGGCAATAAACAGCCTAAATCCAGAACATACACGGATGGCTAACCTCTATTCGGAACATGGTGGGTGTGCGGGGGTAGAGTGGGGAATAAAATCCCTCAAACAGTGAATGGATGGTTCTGTACGGCTTTTCCAGTCGCTAAGTCTCATCAAGTCCTAGTCTTAAAGGACACTCGAGTGGCAGAGATGTGAAAGCTACGAAATAAAAAAGCCTGAAGAGCTATAATCAAAGCCAAAATGAAAGCAAAAGTTGATGTTCTTAAGCAGCTGGGAGGTCCATTTCTGCTTTTCAAACGCAGTCAGCAGCATGGAATAATTAAAATAAATGCTATATATTATTTCTTTATCCTAACGTATGACTTTAATAAGGGTAGTGGTTTGGGTTTTTTCTAGGTGTAAGAACTCTGGGCGTTATTTAAAGAACAGACCTGGGAAAAATAATTCGGAACCCTGATAGATAGAACACAGGACTCTCACATGTGCTGAAGACTTTTGAGGAAAAGTGATAAACATGAAAACAAAATAGGTTATGTTTGAAACTGAGCTGGAAGCAACATCACCTCCTGCACCCCTCTCCTGCGAGGCTGCCTGGAGTAGCACCATGCGCTTAGCAGGCCCGACAGAAACATGGTGACAAACTGAAGGCCACTTACAGTATAGCTGAAAGTGCACAGATATATAGGAAAAGCTAAATGAAAAATAAAGAGAAATCAGGAAAAGCCTCTAACCATTCACATGGTATAAATAAACATCGTGATGGGAAGAAGTGATTTAGTATCATAAAGAGAGGATGCAGTTGAAATGGAAAATACTGACTAAATTTCAGACAAACTTCCTGACATCAAACCAAACACTAAAGGAAGCAATGAACTTTCCTCTCCTATGGGACTGACCACCTTGTAATGACAAAGACTACGAGAAAAACAAAAGCAAAGACACCCCAGCATCTCCCCCTAGAAGTCGGTTTCATTCAACAAGCATCATTCACAGCACCAGCCCCAATGGTCATCTTCAGCTTCTACTCCAGCTCAACAATTTTATGGCAATATGTACAGTTTCCTATGAGTGTAATGCATGGCAAGTTTCAAATGCTTTAAAATTAGGCAGCAAAACAAGGCTTTGAGTTACCCAATCTTATACACATTTCTGTTCGGCAGTGGCAACATGCTCACATACATGACTAATACATGCAAGTCCTTCAACGGTGATTCAAATGCTCCTCCATCATTTTAAGGGCTAAATTCTTGAATTTGGCACACGTAACACCTTTTTTTTTGCTCTCTCTGTCACCTTTAACACTGAGGAGATTCTCAGCTGTTATGCTTGTCTCTCCATCCCTCTGCCTCAAGTCACACATTCAGCAGCAGCAGGAACACTGCAGTCCTTCAGGAAACTGATATGCTCAGGTCCTCTGTCTTCCTTCCCTTAATTCTCCACCTTAAAGGCAATTCAACCTACTTAGCTTTTGCTATGAATCCTCTCCTCCAACACTGTTGCCAAAGCCTACTGCCATCTCAGAAGACTAACAAGAGTTCCAAATGCTTGGACATACTGAAATAGCATTCTAGATATTTATGTTGCTCTTCCTAGCACTTCTAACGCAAGTACCTCTTCTACTTGTAGAAGAGCTATTTCTGCCAGAGTTTTTTTAGAAGGCAGCAAAGGTATCATTATAATATACTCCTGCTTATACAGCTGCTTAGTCTCAAAACGCATGAGAGTTGAGACAGGATCAGTATTGGGAGACTACCTGTTGATTTTTTTTTTCCTTTATCTATCTATAAATGAATCTAAACTTCACTGAGTTCAGCCTTGACACAAACTTATTCTTCTGCTCCGCAAAGTCAGATTTAATCAGACAATCCTGTATTAACTTTACATCCAGTTCTGATTTTCAAAATTGCCCTCCCACTCTTTGCATAGACTTCAGCATCCCACCTACAATCTCTCATCTATTCAGTGCTCGTTTTGTTCTTCAGTCTTGGCCTCAGTCCAGTCTTTTCACAAAGCATGGAGAAAAGCAGGGAAATATAAAGAAGTACAAAACCCTACAGGTCCCCAAAAAGAAACGAGGGGTACTCATTATAAAAAGTACCCCACACTGGAGGGGCATGGGGAAAGACTGGGATGAAGACTCTTCCTAAATTTCATGAGGGATTCCATGCATAAGTCGTAGATATAGATGTGTGTATACATATGCAGAAAACATGTATGTGTGTGTATAAGTACATGAAGAAAACACATACATATTATATACATATTTTTCTTGAGCACAAAACCTTATCATCATCATCAGAACCACAATGAGGAATGCAAACTAATTTGTAGAGTCATGCAATAGGTATTAAGCTTGACAGTGAATTCACACCTAAGCACCATTCCAGTGCTACAGCCTCCCCCAGACCAAGATTTCAGGGCTGAGAACCAAGTCGCCCAGCATCAGACTGGATTTTGTGGCAGAGCTAAACCACACAGCGAGAGCAGCGTTCCTTAGGCACCATTATCCAATCACCTCAGTATCCTGGGTCGAAAGGCCGGCCCCACCACCACCAGCCTCAGCTGCACGTTGCTCCAAGACCCACTCATGGATTACAGGGCAGTTGCACATCAGCGTTTTGAAAAGACCACGTAATTCGGCAGTCAAAATGTTGACGTAGAAGAAAATATCAAAATAATGATTGGTACAAGGTACCAATTAATCATTTAAAGTTTCAGCAGGTTGTGAGTCACTGTTACTGTAGCTGTTTCCCTGATACTGAAAATTCCCGTTCCAGTGTAATTAAACTATGCTTTGGGAAAGATCCTGTATTGGTTCTGTCATGCAGCCCTGGACCACCTGTTGAATTGCAAATTCAGTTTCTGTTCACACACAAGACACTAGTCGTGAAATTCTCAGTTAAGACACTAACGAAAGGGCCCCCAATTAATCACTGTATTATTTGCAAGAGCAGATATCCTCATTAGGAAAGCGGCTGGACAATAACAAGTTCCACTTTGAGGGTGTCCAATTAACTCATCGACTAAATATGTGCCAGGCAACTTCGACCGGCCTAGCTTTTCCAATCCCCTCTTTTCTAGTGACATCAATTGGGATCCCAGTCATGTATAAAGTAAGCAGTTCTTTCCGTGCTTTACAATGCCTTTGAGAACGCCGCCAGCGGACAACAAACAACAGCCGCTGGAGTGTTTAACAGGTCTTTCACTTGCACCCATAAAAAAGTTAAGTGTGCTCTTGGGGAGTTCAGTGCCATTAAAAAAAATAAAACCCACCCTCTACCTTATAAACAGGGAATGACTTAACCTGCCGACAACGAGCACGGTTGGAGCTCCGACAGGATCATGTCACGCCTCAATTTCTGCCGAACCTCAGCAGTGGGTGATCCTGCACACAAAGCAAGCGCCGAGACAAAAGCACTATAGGGTGAGTTAAGGACAGAGTAGCAGCTTTCAGCCTGGATTCCCAGATAGGCTGTCAAGTAAAATCCCTTGACAGGGCAGGATTATTCTCTAGAGTATACACTTCCACTGCTTTGTCTCACCTAATTTTTTAAGTGTCTCAAGCTTGGAGACTCTCGGTGGTTTCGTGGGAAGAGCCGCTCTGCGGCCCAGCAGGTTTTGAGGTTCGGCACAAAGGAGGGCTTGCACCACGGGCAGCCCCCGCTGCCACCAATGCAGAAGGAGAGGCTTCTCCAGAAGGAGCCAGAGCAGGATCCCAATATCCGCACCGGCCTCCTATCCTGCTAACTGAAAACCACCCAGACTCTCTTTTTAGCAATCTCACCATGACATTGCCTAGTTACATCCCCATTTCTCTGTTTCTTTCCAAACATGGCATTCACTTGTTTTAAACAGCTGAAAGGCATCACTTCTGCACTTTGTCATAAGTCAGAGAGAAATTCATTTAGCATCTACTTTTCTTCATCTGTTCCTTGTATCAATTCCATTCCATTTCATTTCTGCTCTCTGGGTTTCAGCACATTTGTAACCATCTCTCTTCCACTCAGTGCTTCCCAAGTGTAAACACTAAGCATTATCATTATGTGTTTGCTCTGGAGACCCTCACATTCATTATTCGAAATGGCACTGGGCATTTTTGCTCCCAGAAGTACTACAGGCACATCTTCTGCCTTTATTACCATTACTGATTTCTGAAATACCATCATCTGCTCCACCTTTCTGCACCTTTTGGAGATGAAAAGAAAGGAGCTCATGAACTAGGGAAAAGGAGAAGGAATGGATATATCAGAAAACAAGTATAATTAAAAAATTGGAGAAAAGCAGAAGGCAGAAACAACATCAAAGTCTCTAGCTAAGGTTCTTTCTTTGGTCTGTAGGAGGAACTATGTATCAAAAAACTGTACTACACCAAGTAGTACATCACCATCCTGGAGGTGACCAAAAGCATGTTGCTCAACATGGGATAGAGCTCCTCTCATTGCAGATCAGAGACTTACCCACAGGTCGCAGAAGAAGATTGCAGCTTCTCATGCCCAGACAAAACGAATCAGCCCGATTTTCCTGTTCACAAGTTTATTAGTACAGGGAAGAAACTGAAGACGAATCACTACTTTAGAAGTCTTTCTAAGCACTTAACTCCAGCTATAGTCCCCAGAAATATTTAAACTAATTGTGTGTTCGAGTGTGGCACATACTTCTATTGCAGACAGAACATCACCAGATTGCAAATGCAATCAAAAGCCCATTTTCTTAGTTTAATTTGCCATTAGCACGCTGCAGGTTTTATAGAGCCAAACAAACAACTACAACTAAATTCTCATTGCCATTTCAAACTGTTTCCAAGCAAATATCATAGCAACATTATCAGAACCTCGAGTTCATTTAATCCCAAATTCTCTACAATAAAACAACACTAGCACCTGTTAAAAACTAAACAGAAAATGTAGTCCTCATGGGTAAACTGAGCATCTCCCCAGCTCCAGACCAATAAGGTCAGACTCCTCAGACAAAAGCCACCATTTAAAGAGCTCTTCATGACTTCAAGAAAGAAAACCCCCAAACCTTGGGGTTTTATATATATCACGCAATATTCAAAGAGTAGCGCTTGCAGATTCTTAATACATACCAAGCACTGATGAATGTACTTATTTCAACCTATAATATAATCATATAAATGAGCGGTAACGGACTAAGCACCATTTCGCAGATTCCCTTCTGTTTCATAACTGTGCAGAAAAAACCCACCCCAACTGCAGCAGCAGTGGAAGGCGCCTCTCTACGGCGGGAGCTCAGCCCCACACAGCCAGCGAGCACCACTGCCCTGCAAGCATCAGTAGCTTGGAAAGGAAGCGACGGAGGCCTCGTCAGGAAAAATCAGCTATTTCAGCATAAACTGTACTTAAAGTGAACTCAAAGTAGCTGCCCGCCTAACCCAGAAAGAAATACTGTGTTACAGGGCTGCAGGATGGATGATGGCAGCCAGCGCTTGCAAATCTTGATGGCAGCCCCTCTGGCTCCTGTCACAGAATAGTTTGGGTTGGGAGGGACCTTCAGAGGTCATTCAACCTCCCCTGCAATGAGCAGGGGCATCTTCAACTAGATCTGGTTGCTCAGAGCCCCGTCCAACCTGGCCTTGAATGTTTCCAGGGATAGGGCATCTACCACCTCTCTGGGCAGCCTGTGACTGTGTTTCACCACCCTCAGTGTAAAAAACTTCTTCCTTATATCTAGTCTAAGTCTTCCCTCTTCTAGTTTAAAGCCATTACATCTCATCCAATTGCAACAGGCACTGCTGAAAAGATTGTCCCCATCTTTCTTGTGGGCCCCCTTTAGGTACTGGTGTGCCACAATAAGGTCTCCCTGGAGCCTTCTCTTCTCCAGGCTGAACACCGCCAGCTCTCTCAGCCTGTCCTCACAGGAGATGTGCCCCAGCCCTCTGGCCATTTTCGCCCCTGTCCCGGTTGGTGGTGGGGTGGCCAACGTGGGGAGCACCCCCGAGGACCCCTGCCCTGGTGGCAGCAGCAGGGGGGTCCCTCTGGCGCTGGGGGCAGGCGGCGCCCATGGGAACCGGCGCGGCCCCGGGGCCACGGGCTTTCACGGGTGACCGGTCCCATCAGCCCTATTCATCCCCACTCCCTGCACACAATAACCAGCAGCCGCGCTCCCATAATACGGGCCTCCCCCTTCTCCCCGCTTTTATCATCCTTCATATCTCGAGGATGACAGGACTGAAAGGGCTTCTGATGGGAAATGTGCTTCGAATTAGCATATTTCCCCTCGCCTACAATGGAGGCATTAAGCCGCTGCATTTTGAAAGTCCAAACAAAAGCAGCCGGGGCTGTTTTTAGCAGCGCTGTTTGAAGTTTTACCCCTCCCTCCCCGTCCCGAGTTGCAAGCACATTTAAAAAATTTTCACTCTTTCTGAAAAGAAGGAAGCATGACCTATAAAATCTGTTTTAGTAAATTATATTATTTGATATGTTTCAGACTTTAAAAGTGGGAAAAAAAAAAAAGCCACTGTTTTTGATGTGGCAAAGAGCAGCATGGTGTCCGTGCAGTGTTTACCCCAAGCTCGGGGGCCAACCCCCTGTGAGCTTGTCTGGCTGCCCCCAGCACTTGCACTGGACCTGGTTATCGAGGATTTCGGATCCCAGCATAAAGCGCCCTGTACCCACAGTTCAGTTTTCCCCCTGTACCAGGGGCACACTGCTGAAAATACCGGTTTCAATAGGAAACAAAACTGCCGTGCTGCAAGGAGTAACAAACCAGCCCCTCGGCCCCCGGCCCTGGGATTATCCTTTGGTTTAACTTGAGGGTTACAAACAGGGGAGCTGGACCTCAGAAGTACAACCTTCATGAAATAGCTCCAGATTAGAAAGTGAATAGCTATTTGACAGGGAAAGGAGGGCAGGAGAGGAAGGAGGTGGAAATGACACAAGGTACGACACAGGCAGGAGATTAGGAAAAAGCACTCCTGTGTCAAAATCTCTTTGGGCAACAACTACTAGAAGAACAAATCTACCTCAGCTCAGTGTGCCGGTCTGTAATTGCTCATTAGTACAGCTGGATGATTAGGAAGCCAGTTTGTGGCTTTCCTCCTATGTTAAACAGCATTTTCTTGGAGAGGAAGACATAAGGTTACACGGTCAAAATTTTTCTCAGAGGAAGGGTTTGGTAGGGTTTGGTGGTTTTTTTTTTTTCCCCTCCTTCTTCTTCCCTCTCTCAAAATTTCCAAAGTATTTATGTAATCTTCTATATGCAGCACAGCTAAGAACAAAAATCACGCTCCTTAACAACATGAGATTACAGCAGAAAAGCAGAACGCCAATGAGATCCCAGGCAGGCAGCCTGCAAGTGAGGTGGATATAAAACTCTTCAGAAAAAAAAGCCTGGGATGTAGCCTGCAGAAGGAGTCTTGTAGGAGAAATGTCTGCTTTGTTCAGACTCTCCTATTGTTCCAGGAAATCTTCCTGAGGATCAGGATCCATCTCCACTCCCTGATTCCTTCAGCAGCCGTGCTCAAGAGTCTCTGCTGTGCATGAGCACTTTGCTCTCAACCATCCACTTCTACCCTGCCACATGCCGAGCGGCCCACGCAGTGCCCTGCTCCCTCCCGCAGACTGCCAACCCAGTGGTTTTGGCAGATCTGCATTACCTGGCACAAGAGGCGTTCTCACTTACTGATTTCCACCAGAACCAAAGAGTTCCTGGCGCGGATGCAGTACGGTGTCCATATGGCAGCCACACAGCAGTGACTGAGGTCTAACAGCACACGTATTTCTCCCTCCTGCAGACGTTCTCACACCCTTCTCCTCTGCAGCACCAAGCGCCTACAGCCCAAGGGTCTGTCCACTACTGACCCACACTCTCCTCTGATCACCAGCTCAGCCAGTAACGAGCCAACTTTCCCCCCAGGAAAGCTTTTCCATAGTATCCAATAGGCACACATTCATTTTAATGATGCGTTTGCTCTACTTGGGGCCACGCATGACTGAATGGGGACTTTCTGACCAAAGAGGGCTAAAGAAATCTGGCTGTAGAGTACTGTGCCAGTATTTCTCTACCTCCACCTGTAAACTGCCTTTAAAGGTTGGATACGCATTTTCCCATGTTCTGAGGCACTTCACAACTTGGTACCAAACTAGTGGCAACACAGAAAGGTCTCATGTCAAAACAAAAGAAGGAAGGACATAGGATGCCTTTCAGAGACCTTCATTCAGTCATTAACAGATGAACGAGAGTAATAAAGCAGTGCAGGCAGGAGACAGAGGGATTAAAGACCAAAATGGAGATTGGTTTTCTCACTTATACTAGGATGAGCAGAACTTCACTTTGTAAGCACTCCTGAGATGAATCCTTTGGAAGTGTTGTTCAATCAATTGTCACAGAAAATGAAATAAAACAGATTGCAGCTCCATTTACAAATGGATGCACTTGCACCACCACAGTTCTTACAGGTCACAAAAAGGTGTTAAGAGAAATGCCCACTAAAAAGGTCCAGTAAATGCAGAAATGAGATTTTAGGCTTCTTGAGGATGGGATCTATCAACAGAAACTTTAGGTAAAATAGACCCAAAACTTTGAATTTAGATCAAGACAAGAGAAAGCTGAGAAAAAAGCCCTCCACTGATGAGAAGATATCAAGTCTCACCTGTCAGATTTCCCTTCAGGATGGTTGGGGAAGAAAGAAAGTGAAAGAGGTCAGAGCAGGGTAAAGCACTGCCTTTCACGTTGCTGATGCTCCAAAGGGACATAACCACAGTACTTTACCAATCAAGGAAATATTCTCAAATTCCAGTTATTCTTCAGATTCACTGGATTCAGACCAATGATGAATACACCGCACATGTCACCATCCGCTGTGGCGTTCTGGCACAGGGCAGCCCCCTGCCAACAACAGCACCACTCTTCCTTTCAAACAGCCCCTTGAAAGAGCGCTTTGTGTGCTCATGTGATGAGACGGCTTTTTATGACTCAGATCACTACAGGGTATTGAACCCTGACAGTATGCCTACTGCAGGTTCACTTGCTTTTTCTTCAACCTCAACAGGTATGTATGGTATCTAAGCTAAAATAAAACCATCCTCATTACATTCATTTTGGCATCATGAGCCACTTTCTTGCTGAAACAAAACTATCTTCTCACCTCCACATTGAGTAAGTGTTATTAACTCTTCCAGTATCCCACCTACTGCTATTTTCTTCTGTGCAAGTGAGCAACGTAGAAGCATCTCAGAATACGCTTCACGCTTCAGCTTTCAGTGAGAAGAGAAAGACACAGAAAAGGTTCAGGACATACTATGCATGCTCCTGCAGGCAGAAATAGTTTCTGGCCTTCTATATTAATCCCATGAAAACACAAAGCCCAAAACTACAGGCACTCCAACAGAGATTGATTTGCTGTGAAGTGGGACAAGTCCCTTATGTCTCCTTTCCTGTCCTTTTAACTCAGTCTAACAAAATTGACTTCCTCGCTCTTCACTATTTTTACTACTTTATCTAAACACTGCCCTGACTTGGGGAACCTGGCTGAAGGTATGACATTAGGGCAGAGGTAATTTTTGGTCTTGTCAGGATATGGTAGAAATTTGCTAGTCCAAAATTTCTGCTCTAAATGTGAGCACCCCAGCACTCATTCAGACACACATACTGATAGATGTTAAAGAAAGCACACAGAGTTCTTAAGGTTGCCCTGTCAGAGAATAGGGTCACATAAAATAGAAGACTCCCTTCAAGTCAAGGCTGGAGAGCTGGGAACACCAACCACTGGAGCTGGGCTGCAAGCCACATTGTGACCAAGATAGGAGAGCGATGCAAGTTGGCACAGAGCAGGGTGAAGAAGAGAAGAAAGTTCTTCCCCACATTTCATCCTATCCATCCTGCCCCATGCCAGTTGGAGTGCGGTGCTCCTAGGTGGAGTGTTAGACACGCTGGTCCATCCTGATAACAATTGTTTGAGATTTTCCCTTAGGACACAAAATACCTACTAACAATACGCCCCACTTCCCAGCCCTACGAGCTGAAGCACTGTTATGAATATGCTGTGCAAATAAGCCCGGTGCAATCCCCCAGAAAAAAGAAATTACACACCTAAAGCTGAGCAGTCAGAACCCCAGCAGAGGGAAGAGATAAAAGCAGCTATTTCCATCTTAAAATATTTGTGATTTCTAACGCATAACTCCTCACTTTCTTTTTGAAAGGCCTTTGCTTCTCAGTGCTAGTGTAAACCCTAAATTTAGAGACATGGCAAAAAAATTTCTATTCCTCTACAGTAAGCATTACAGAAGGATTTTCTGCCTCCATCTCTCGTTTGGACCACAGTTCAGCCTGAATTTAACCTTTCTTCACTGTACAAAATAGTTGATGTGCATGTAAATGAATGAGACTAGAGGGGAAAGTAGGTTTTTGCTTGGAAACATGCCATTACAACACAGCATTGGAAAATGAAGTACATAAACTGAGTAGACTGTCCTTTTGTGTTTGCTGAGATACTTCACAAATATAGGACAGGTGTATTATCCTTTTTAATGCATAAACTAGGCCAGAAAAAATGCTTTCACAAACACTAAAATCACTTTATTGATTTTTCACAGTATGCGCCTAGATTTCTAGATGGACTCTAAACTACAGGGGCCAATTAGATACAATAGATATATTTAATCATATAAAATTACCTGAACAGAAAACGTTAACAAATAAAGCAAGCTACCATTCCTGTGTGCCACATCTTTCAGGGGCACGAAAGCTACTTTCAAGGTATCCTCAAGGAACATTTCAGCAATGCTTCTCTTATATGCCTTAAACCCCCTCTGACAGGCTCTACTGACACAGTCATATTTTTCCCACTTGCATTTTCACATCATTTGAATGCATGCATTGTCAGCCTCCTCTGCTCCCACCTCTCCTTTCCCACATTATGTGCAGTACCCATTTGTTTCAGATTATAAAAAGCACTAGTGGATTGTGAAGCCACTATAAAGAAGGAGCCAGCATATGGGATCTGTGGGAAATCTGATCCAGAAAGTGAAATGAATCTCAACTTTGGAAGTAGCTGATAAACAGGCGAGAAGTTTCAAATATTATTACTATAGGACAGGTTGGATTTTCCTTTTAAAGTTATACAGAAGAACTGTGGCCACTGCCCTTGCAGAAAACTGCAAGAAACCTGTGGGGTTTTTTTAGGAACGAGGCAGATGGCCCTGGCTTCAAATATAGAAGAACTTCCTACACAAAACAGAGGTGCTGGCACATTATATGTGGGTAGAAGGATTTTTCTGGGTACTTTCCCAGGAATGTGTGTGCCCAAGAGGTGAAGTAGCAGGATAAGAGAGAAAAGAGTAAAAAAAAAACCCCAGAAAAACAAAGCTGAGAAGAAAGAGGGAAGAAGGAAGCACCAGAACAGCAGGCTCAGAAGACATGGTGACATCACGTTTGTGACAGAAGAAAATGCAAAAAGCACAGTTTTCGGAGCAGATGGGGGGTGCAAATGCACCTTTACATGGGGATTCAGATTACTACATTGATCCCCATTTCTGAATGATTAAAGGAGTCTTGAGATGGTGAGCAAAGAAACGGCTTCAGTTCAGACGCAGGAGGTGGCAGAGCTCTGACAGACGCCATCCATCTCCCATGCGTGTAGGAAAGGAGCACTTAAGAGTTCTGCAAGAGGCAGGGCCGTGCCAAATCCACGGTGGGTTTCACTCCGTGACCAGACCACTTCGGGAACACAAACGGGACCCTCTCCCATCCAAGCAGCAACTACCGGCAGTTGTCTTCTTGTTCACGATCTTCCTCCCCTGTTGTCCGTCACAGCCGTGGGCTCACTTTCTTTGTCTCCCTCCTGAATAACTCCTCCTGCTTTCAGCCTGTGCTTAATCCTCCAGGAAACCTCCCTCTCCCGAGAAGAAGAGTGCTTCTGTACGTAATCTCCAGACAGCAGCTGTGACCCCGGCACCCAGAAAGGGGATCATTGTGCAGAACTGTGGTATCAGGGATGAACTTCCCCTCTCCCCCCCGCCATTTATTTAAGGGCTGCTGGAAGAGGACTCTGAGTTTATGCACACTCACTGCCAGCAGGGATTTTTGCTGGCAGCTGTGGGGTGCTTGTCCCTTCACACTCATTGCAGGCTACCCTCAGAAGTTGCACAACCATCTACTTTATTATTTTTTATTTTGGATTTTAAGGCATTTAACTTCCCACCTGCCAACAGAAGGAGCACTTGTTGGTTTTTTTGCATTCGGTCCTCAAGACTACGTCAGTATTACTGAAAAGTCACTTTGTCCATTTTTAATATCCAGAAATACTGAACAGCTGTACTTTCTCGTAGTCCTTTTGTAAAAGAGTAGTTTAGAGACAACACTACATTCAAGGCTCCTAAGGCTTGGATCTGAACTGCCTGGGAAAAAAAAATGCCTCTTTTTTTTTTTGCTTTTCTTCTTTTTTCGTTTTTCACACTTTATACCAGTTCTCAAGACACACTATCCTACCAGCACAAGTCGCTAAAGCAGCAGGTGTTATTTTAAGGCAGAAGAATTTGAACAACGTAATCCTTCATGGCAGGCTTATCAGCCTTTTAGCACACTCAGCTTTTATTACTCTGACAGAGATAAACTTACATAACAGCACAGAACGTACTAATTTACGGGATAACAACACGGATGCCGAGTTCGGAACACTGCACTTTTGTTTCACACTGTGGGTATTTCCCATACTCCTAAGAAAGGCATATGCTGCGCAAACACTTTTAAAAGCATCCAAGTGGAATTCAATATATTGAAAGAAGCTAAAGTACTCTGGAGTGATTAACAAACGCACTTCAGCAGAATGGCACAAAAGGATAATTAAGGACTAAACCCACAGAGATACTGAGATAACTAAAATCTCTTCAATTTCTTCTGCAATTGATCAGAAAAGCCCACTTGCCCATTGATGGTGTACACATGGATATAAAAGTGGTTCCAGATCACTGCAAGTAACTACAAACCCTACCATCTTCTCGTGCAAATCCTCACTTCTAGAGGATTTAAGAGCTCCTGTTTGGAGACAGCAAGGATATATGTGGTCATGAAGCTGAACAATACCCCTTTCTCTTCCTCCTTCCTTGGCTAACTTTTCTCTCTCATGTGCAGAACACGAAACTGTCCACCCAGGAGCTGGTCTCTGAGAGAGTAAGAGTCAGAGCAAAAATAGTATTAGAAAGACAGAGCTGTCTGAAATGGCAGGGGAAAAAAAATTGCCAGGACTTCTTAGTTTTCCAAAATTAGCCTGTTTGACCTATACCCAGAGGACAAATACAAAACAGCTTAAGGACAAAGTTTTCCAGACTTTGCCTACGCAGTCCAAGGCATCATCTCCCTATTGAAACGACACAACTCTGGTGAAAGATAAATGGTCAGCATACATCTTACTGAAATGGATCACAACAAAACGATTTTCTTTGCCCTGGTCTTTTCAAAGTCTTCTGCTCCCGCCTTGAAATACTGTTGTTATCAAAGTCCTCAAGCAGAAAAGAAAAATGACCAAAAAGCACTCACAGCACTTAGTCAAAGGCTGAGACATATTGCCAGAGGGCGCATGCGAACCTCATGAAATTTAGCAAGGCCAAGCGCAAGGTCCTGCACCTGGGTTGGGGCAATCCCAAGCACAAATACAGGCTGGGTGGAGAATGGATTGAGAACAGCGCTGAGGAGAAGGACTTGGGGGTGTTGGTGGATGAGAAGCTCACCATGAGCCATCAATGTGTGCTCACAGCCCAGAAAGCCAACCGCATCCTGGGCAGCATCAAAAGCAGCGTGGCCAGCAGGTGGAGGGAGGTGATTCCACCTCCCTACTCTGCTCTGGTGAGACCCCATGTGGAGTACTGCATCCAGTGCTGGGGCCCCCAACAAAAGAAGGACATGGAGTGAGTTCAGAGGAGGGCCACAAAGACGATCAGAGGGCTGGAGCACCTCTCCTATGAAGACAAGCTCAGAAGCTGGGGTTGTTCAACTTGTAAAAGTGAAGGGTCCAGGGAGACCTTATAGAGGCCTTGCAGTACCTAAAGGGGGCCTACAGCAAAGACAGGGAGGGACTCGTTATCAGGGAGTGTAGTGATAGGATGAGGGGTAATGGTTTTAAATTGTAAGAGGGTAGATTTAGATTAGATATTAGGAAAAAATTCTTCACTCTGAGGATGGTGAGACACTGAAAATTGTGGATGCCTCATCCCTGGAAGTGTTCAAGGCCAGGTTGGATGGGGCTTTGAGCAACCTCATTGAGTGGAACGTGTCCCTGCAGGGGGATTGGAACTAGATGATCTTTAAGGTCCCTTCCAACTCCAACCATTCTATGATTCTGTGATTTTATACTGAGCTACTATTTGCTGACTTTTAAAACACACCTTCCCTTCCCTCCTTGGAGACAATCATCCTTAAAAGAGGTACACGCACGTACACATTCCTGGTAGCTTTGTCACACATCATCATCATTTGTGGACATGGTGATGAAAGACACTTTGCTACCATGAGCTGGAGAAAAGCTCCCAGCTGTAACTCCACATAGGTGAGCCTTTCCCATTCATTACTGATTCCCCTCTCTAAAGAGAAGCACTTACTTACACTCTATCTGCCATGCTAGTGCTGCATACACAGGCTGCTCTGAGCATCCAAGCACTCATATGATGATCCAGCCCTTCTCAGATGAGATGCCTCCAACCAGTCAACAGGCTGCGGACCCCATCCCATAGTGACAAAACACTGCAGGCAGCAACGGACCGTGAATGTTCATATATTGCTATACCTGTTCATGTATGAGCGAGCACCAGTGCTACTTCAGGTGGTTGGCACCAGGGCTGCCTTCTTCCTCAAGTGCTTCGCAGTGAGTAAGCAGCTTTGAGGCAGATCCATAATCACTGCAGATGCTGTTTGCCTGTCTTCACCGTGTCTACACAAGTGAACATATGGCCTTCTAGCACTAGGCCAACTTACACAGTCATTAATTAGATGTAATTTCAGCCTGTCCAATGCCTCTGACACAAAAATCTGTCCTCCAGCAGGAATGCTCTTGTGCGGTAGAAACTTTCTCTCTTTGTGAATTGTCTCATCTGATGAGGAAGAGTCAATTCCTTTGCCTGTGACCAGAAAAATTTCTGTTTATTGCAAAGGCAGGCATAGCAGCATGAATACACCCAAACTTCCCAGTGGGTTCCTTCTCACTTTCTCTGGTGAGCAAGTTGTCTCACTACAAGTGGAAGATGGTGGCCAACCTCTCTCCCTCCAGCATGCAATAACTAAGATATTCTCCCAAAAGCACCATCACAGCTCAGCAAGGCACTATGAAGCCAGCAATTCTGTTGCACTGGCAGGCTCAGAGAGCTAGTCACCAAGCTCAAGGAAAACTCATGGAAGTAATCATCTAATATACAGACATACCTCATGCCTCTATATACCAAGGTGGACTTGGTAAATTGTTGGAGTTGGCTCATTTTTAAATGAATTATCAGAAATAGGATTAATTAAGGCTGAAGACTTTAAAAAGTCAGTATGCAAAATATATTTTTGGTAAAAGGGAAAATTTTGCACAGATTTTGCCTCACTGCTTCATTTTCTCACACGGCAGCACTAAACAGCATAAGGCACACACATAGCCCCAGACTGGGCTGCTACTCACAAGTAACCAGAGCACATCAGAACCTCACTGAGGTTTCCTCATCAACTCACATGCGAAAGAAAACTTTAACTCAGACTCTCTTCCTTCATCCCTCAAAGCATCATGCAGAAGTTTGCAATATAGCACTGTTTGCAGAAAAGCACAGAATCATAGAATTGTCAGGGTTGGAAGGGACCTTAAAGATCATCCAGTTCCAACCCCCCTGCCATGGACAGGGACACTTCCCAGTAGACCAGGTTGCTCAGAGCCCCATCCAACCTGGCCTTGAACACTTCCAGGGATGGGGCTTCCACCACCTCTCTGGGCAACCTGTTCCTGTGTCTCACCACCCTTACGGTGAAGAACTCCTTCCTAATGTCCATTCTGAAATGACAGATTTCTAGTTTTAATCCATTCCCCCTAGTCCTACCTTTACCTGACATCCTAAAAAGTCCCTCCCCAGCTTTCTTATAGTCCCCCTTAAGGTACTGGTGGGCCACAATAAGGTCTCCTGGGAGCCTTCTTTTCTCCAGACTGAACAACCCCAACTCTCTCAGTCTGTCTTCATAGGAGAGGTGCTCCAGCCCTCTTATCAACCTTGTGGCCATTCTCTGGACTTGTTCCAGCACATCCGTATCACAAATTCAGCATCACAAAATCATGGAGCTTGTGAGAATTTCCTAAGATCACATGAGGTGCAAACTGCCAGTTTATAAGGAGAAAGACCTGATCTACAGGCACAGCCTGGAGTTAGCAGGGTAGAAGACCTCCCATGTCAAATGTGAGTTTTCAGAAAAGCAAAGCAGGTATTTTACAGAAAGCAGTGAGGATTTAACAGCAACAACAAAAAACCACATTTGAGTGATAGCATTCAATTCAATTACTCATCTTTGATGGTAGTGAACTATTCCTGAATTCTTATAAAAGAACTTTTTAACTTCTCTTAGTAGCTCTTGATTAGACATCAGTTACAGAACAAAAAGATGCCCAACAATAGCGGCCCTTCAAAACACAGTGATGGGTAGGGGTGCTTTTCTGTGGAAACAGACGGGCAGAAAGATCTTTCCTTTAGAAGCTAGCTGGTTCACTGGTTTCCCCTTGAACCCTGTAATGTTTGCATATGCTTATTTTTAGCTGAGCAAATAAACTTACTTGAAAATGCATTGAACCCCTCTTTCATCTGAACCCTCTCAGCTTTACTGAATTGTTTTGCTAGAGACACAAGTCTCTCACAGAGCTAAGTAGTCACAAATTACTGATTATGTAGAGGAGACCAATTTTACCTTCTTTGTTGTGTTTCATTGCAATGGATTATTTTTTTTAAGACTGAATTCCAGCAGATTCTCAGTGTTAGTAGATAAGCACAGCATTATTCATATACCATAGAAATTTGAAATATAATTTATGTAGTACACTCACCTTTTCTCAAATCCCAATTTCCAATTGATTAGTATTTACTTAGTAGGCACTTTTTAAATATAATTCCTCACTATCAACTTCTGAAACTGGAAATTGCTGCCAGCTGATCGCTGTTGCCAAGCACAGATATTTTCCTCATACCTCTCTCCAGATGAGGTACCTTCAAGCAGGAACAAGGCAGCACTCTGTGGACCATGTACTATCTTATTATTTATTCTTATGTCCATAGACCGTATCAAGATCTCTAACAAACCAAGGCAAGGTTCGTTTGACAGCTTTGCCATCTCTATCCCTTTCTCAAAAAAAAAGTTGTAGAGAGTGATGACAATAAGGTGGTAATGAAGAATCACTGAATGTGGTTGATGGAAGGCTCTAGAGAAAGATTTGGCACCTGGAGACCTCAGTCTGCCCTAATAGGCTGGAGACAAATCACTGAACTGGCCCAACACCTGGTGATAAACTGCTATAGTCGGTCAAGGTGTTACAAGACAGGTAGGAGGACAAGACTGACTGCAGCACCAGAAGATAAATTCCTTATTGGCATTTAACTGGAGGTAATACGTACCACATAGAGACTTGCCAAGCTAGACACAGTCCAGTACTCTCAAAACCTACAGGAAGTATGCTTAAATAGTACTGCAGAGTACTGAAGAAAACGAAAAGATTTGGAGTATGGGAGATTTCATCTTCCCTCTCAACTTTGCAAGGTTTACATTTTGCATCTCAAACTATGTGCACTTGCCATGAGAGGAGCAGAGCCCCTGGGAGGCTGGGTTTGGGAAAAGGTGACACGTAAGTCAACATGGGGTCATCAGCCATTTGGGTGTAAAGGACAATGACATTTAGCTCTGACACCTGCAAAAGGTCACCAGCCCCAAACTGTCACAGTCTAAGCAAAGAGAAGAAAGGCTTGCTGGACAACAGGAACACAAAAGCAGGCACATTTCCCATCTCTAATCTTGGTGAGTTCAGCAGAAGCTACTCTCAAGCAGTGACGCATACAGCTTCAAACAAGTCAGAACTGTCAACAGAATATATTACATGATTTAGTAAGCTGCTTCTAAGAGTTTCATGAAGAGTGGAACTTAACTGCACGCAAAAGCCTCCAAGATCTAGTCTTGCCCTTTCTTCTCTACAGGGCACTGATCTGGATTTTCATTCTGTATTTTCATTTTTTTCCTCTGATGCCCAAACAAATGCTCTGCTAGAACAGATTATAATGTGCATCATCCATTCCTGCGGTGAAAAGACTACTAAGCAAGCCCACATTTCCTTCCATTGCCAAAACCACTTAGACATTTTGGCAACGTAGGACACATTCTTTATGTTAACTGGCAGCTACTGTCTGACAGCTGTTCAGCAGCCTATCTGAAAAAATCCTGATGGCCTCACTCCAGTTCCTGACAGACTTATTCCAGATCACAAAGCTTTGAGATTATTATAGCCCACAGGACTTCACCCAGCGAGTCCTGCGTCATCGCACTGCCTTCTACCTTTGCTACAAAGCTATACCATTTCTTCCGGAGAAAGACAGCTAATCTGATGTCTTTAAAAACTTGGACAGATGAGGAACCTACCAAATTTATTATGCCTTAGCTCGTTCATAAATCAATCATCAGCATAACAAAGAGTATTACTTATTAGTAGCATGCATTTTATGTTCCAACTTGCAGGCATCAAATCTTGTTATGCCACTGCCTTATGAATCAAATCTCTGTCTGCTGGTAGAAATATTCTCCCACATAGAGGTCAACCTGGCAACACCTTAACCTTCTCTTGGATCAAAGCAAAAGCTGACTCCCCCACAGCTTTTCTAGACTTACTGTTCTCCTGGCAACTCTTGGGAATCAGGCTCTTTCAGGCAGTACTGAATCTTCATCGCTCCTGTAACTAGGGATCAGCTGTGTTCCTTTACCGAGTACACAATGCTGAGAGCTCATGTTCGGTTACCCATCACCAACCGTATGTGCCTCTCAAACTGCAGTTCTTCCCCCTCCTGGATTGTGACCTACATTTAGTTTCTAGATACAATCTCTTTTCCCACTGTCTCAATACTCTATCTTCATCAATATTCTATCTTCATCACCTATGGCTGGTTGAGTTAATTAAAAAAGACATTATCCTTCTCCCCCATCTGCCCCTCCAAAAATTCATCTACTTGAAAAAACCAACAGACTTCCAGTGAACAATTGCCTGGTACTCTTCCTCAAGTCACCTGTCACTTTAAAAAATAAGTGTCAGGACACCAATATGCAGAATGTGACAAGAAACTCTTACCTATCTCCTTCCAGCCTGGACCACACATCTAGTTGATTTAGAATTTCTTTGACATTGATGTCCCAGAATCTCTATTGACCTACAACAGGATAGCACTGACACATTTGTGTTAAAACTAAGATATATGAATTAATGAATTACTTCAGAATAGCAAGAAAGTAAACATCTAGAACAGAGAGCACATTTTGTGGAAGCCATATTTATTTTCGGCTGAAACATTTAAAGTTAGTTAATGACAAGGAACTTTCCCTTTCTGATCTGTTGGGTTGGGAAGCATCTACAATACCATGTCTTTTTTGCTCATCTTGAATCTCTCTGGCAACAGGCAATCGATATCCTCTCCAACAACCATAAAGTAAATCAACAGGCTTACCGAGGATTAGAACTGGATATCCCTACTACTTTATGCGTTTAGTTTAAGCCATGTGAAAATTTAACATTTAAACATGTTTTGAAACAAGTACTTACTTGGAAAAAGTCCTGGAGTTTGGCTGGGAGGAGACAGGTGCTTGAAATTGCTGCTGTTTGTTGAGTGACAGCTTTCAGGGAGTAGTGCTATGAGACTGGATTCGTCTAAACTGGTCCTGGCAAAGGGTCTATACTCGGGAAAGTAAAGCTATACAGTACTTACCTTTTCATGGCTGCAGGGTAACATGCCGAATGTGCAGCAGCTTGCTGCACTGGACTCCTGACCTCTACTTGCTGCTGTAGACTTCTGACCTCTACCCAAGACCATCCCTTCTCCGTTTCTTTGCGGTTGTCAGCAATCATACAGAAAATACTATCATACAATAAAATGACAAACTCATGCAATACCACAGATATTGCACATACACTGAAGATTAATTTCACAAAATTATAGACTATTTTATATTGTGAGGGATTCCTGATGGTTTCTAGTCCAATGCCTTGGCCAAAGCAGGGTCAGTTACATCAGATTGCTCATGGCTTTGTCCAGTTCTGTATTGAGTACCTCCAAGAATGGACTGTCCACAGCCTCCCTGGGCAACTTCTTCGTCTTCAAGTGCTTAACCACCCTCACAGGGAAAAAAAATGTTTCCTTGGATCTCATCAGAAATTCCCATGTTGCAGATTGAGGATGTGTTTTCTCATCCTAACACCATACATTCTCAAGGTGAGCCTGGCTTCTTCTCCAAACTCTTCCATTAGGGCATGAAAGACTATCCACCATGAAAAAAAAAGAATATACTTGCTTTCTTTCCCCCATTTAAAACATTTTTGCCAAACTATAAAGCATTTTGCAATCGCACTATTCTTACGGAAGAGCTGAAAATATTTGTAAAAAAATACACTTCGAGAGGATGCTTCAGAAAGAGCCCTGCTAAAGACCTTATTCTGCATATTCACAGATTTCAATAGAAAACTAACTACTCAGTATTAAAGAAAAAGCAGAGAAGAGGGAGAAAAATTTCCTTTGTTAGTGCCAAAATCTTCAACTCTTTCAAAAAAAAAAAAAGGGAAATCACATCCTGTAGTTTTAAAAGCTACTGCACAAATCAACACAGTATTTTTTCTTCCAGGAAGAAGAAAGTTAGTTTCCCATCAGGCGATCACGGCTAAAACAATTCATCCGCATTGTGATTAAATGAAACTTTTAAAATGTACTCAAAAGCTACATTCATTCCTGTAAGGAAGAATGACCTCCCTCATAATGAACTCTGAGGCTGGCAGCCAGCTTACAGAGGTTTTATAATGACCAATTTTGGCTTCAGAGTAGCTGGTAGCTTCATTTTGCATGTAGCATAGCAGATTCGGGCGCCTACTGAGATATTGAAGAACCCAACTCAAAAGTCTGCAACTGGGGCTGGAAAAAGTTATTTCTGTATTTAAGTAATAATACTATAAACCTCAAATTTAGCTTGCATTTTAATTTTCTGTCTTCAGATAAGCACTAGATCTCGATTACTGCAGGCAATCTTAAATGCAGTATTTCAGTTTTAAATAAGTATGACATGAGAAGAGCTCCTTACTTGCTTGAAGAGCTTGAAGAACATGAGCTGGATCAAGGGATGGACAACACTCCTGAATGCAGTGTGCCTACAAAAATCCTAAACCATGTAAGAGACAAAAGACATCCTACCTGCACCGGAGTAAAAGGTTACCCGTGAAGGAAAGCTGAGGAAAAGCTAGAGTGACAGAGAAAAGGACCAAAGGGTTGGCACAACTGACCTGCAATGGAAGGGTGCACAGTGAGGTCCCTCCACACTCCACCACTGCGCACCTCTACCCCCAGCACTGCCTCGCTGCTGGTAACACAACAAATTGAACAATGAAAGATGTAAAGGTGCTGTACACGGCTAACAGCAGCAGTCGGTCTGCCCTAGCCTAGACAAAGCAGGGGGACAACTTTTAGGTACCTGGATGGATTTTGGTTCTTTGAGCTAGGCAGTGAGGCTGTGCAGAAGATGACTGCTGCCTACAGACTGGCAGCCAGGCTGGGACCCAGGAGCACGCTCATGTTGTGTGACAAGTAGAGAACCTCAGCTCTAAGCTTTTTCAGATCTCAGGTGAGGGCTTCTGCACACTCCAGATCCAGGCACAGAGAAGGTTGGCTGAGGAAAACTTCTTGGGAGCCTCTCTTCCAAAGCCTGCTGACCACAGGAAAAGGCAGCAACAGCCAGGGTGACAGCAGCGGGAGTCACTTATGTACCCAGTAAGAACACACGCATGCATGCAAGAGCACAGCCCACGCCTGGAGCTCACCTGCCCTGCCTCACTGATGTTTTAGAAGAACACAAGTGGCCATCAGTGCACGATGCCAGGTACCCAATCTCAGAAGCCCAGATTCATAGGAGACATGTAAGCTTTCTTCTGCATCCTTCCCTACTTTTGGTAAAAGACAGCTCAGGACTTGGAAGAGGGACTGAGTTTGCCCAGAGTTTCAGATGTAAACAGAAGAAAACTCCATTGGCTCCCCTGTACAAAGATGAGGTCCCACAAGTCTTCTGAATTAAACTGGGAAGGGATTTTCACATTTGTAAATTCAGCCTCACGTAGCTGAAGCCTCTTCTGGTACAGGGTTTGGCCTGAAGTTACCCTGCCTTACAATAGTACTGCCCCTGCTGCTACAGCACCAGTCTTTTTTCTCAGATTCAATATACCTGACACATTATTGCTGCACTAAACCATAATAGAACATATAGAGCTCAGACGCGTGTCTGCAAACACAATTAAATGTTCAATAACCAGAGGTGCCTTTCCTATAGATGGAGGCACAATTGGCAAAGCTGGGAAAGCAGTTTGCTAGTGAAAGATGCCTCTGAACCAAACCTCTGTCCCTTTGGGCTCAACATCAAACCAACAATCCTCTTCCAGAGACCCTTCTAAAAGGATACAACCATTTAATCTTCATTATCAAGAGGGCATTTCCATTAGTTAAAAAAACATCAAATCCAAATGGTTGGACTTGACGATCTTAAAGGTCCCTTCCAACCTAGAGAATTCTATGATTCTAAGCTTTGTTTGTATTCTAATAATTGGTGTTTATTTTTGTGGGACTCCTGGCCAGAACAGTATCATAAAGCAAAGTAACAGGAGTAAAAAGGGAGTGGGGGATGACTGGAAGAATTCACATTGACCCGTCCAGGTTTCATAGCTTTTTCTCCAGCACATCTTATTGTCAGAGGTGCGATGGTACCACAGGAAGGCATGCCCAAGTTAGGTTCTCTCCAGCTAGCGCAGTTATTAACCACAAGCCAAGTCACAGGGAAGAAGATGCGAGAGCAAGCTGTACCAACTCCAGTACGTGGGCATGTCATTCGAAATGAAGGGCGAATCACAATTTCACTGCAGCCCCCATGCAGCCAAATCTGCTTTGATGAGCCTGATTTGATGCCACTCAGTCTTGCCTGCTTTTTGTCTACAGCCATTTCCAGCAACAGGGACTGCCACACACCTTCAGGCTCGAGGTCCTTCCCTCCACTGGCCTATATCTGCATCTGTGTTACTAGTAATAAAGCACAGTAATAGAGATAAGCACCACATAAGCCATTTTCTTTCCTCCGTAATTTAAATCTACTTTCTGGCTGCAGCAGCAAGCACTTGTTAAAACACATAAGCACCATAAAAGCCCTAAGACTTAGGCATGAAGAACTCAAGGGAAGAATGGGATTCTGCACTAGCACAAAGTACAGTATGCAATTACAGCGACTACAAATATTTTATGCAGAAGACTTACTGGCAAATCTCCACAGGGCCTGTAATCCCTAGCACAATTTCCTGTTCTCTTATTAAAGGAAGATAACCTTTTGGCAATTGTTTTTTATAAGACGACAGTAATTGCTCATGCTAAAGAGCTTAATTAGAGAAAGATAAAGTATTTAATTGAAGAAAATGACAGCAAAATACATTCTGAGTAATTCTCAATTTTTGTAACAGTTGATAAAAGGGGAAAAAAAATCTTATCATTTAAAAGAGCACAAGAAAATATTTAACAAAACCTAGGATGGGGATTGCAAAAATACTTTCCAGCCAGCTGCAGATAGCTGGACAACAGCGTACACATATTCAGCTTTCCCTTGGGTCGTTTGTGGGTTTCTTGTTGGAAATGGAAGTAACTGTGATATACACAGACTTCTAATGAAATGTTGTAATGGAGTCCTTTGTTACCGTGTGACTGGGACACTGCATGACCACGTGCTTTCATTTTACTCAGAAAAGAAGCCTGCGGAATTTTAATCAAACACAAACGCACTGCAACATACAGCGCGGCCAAACGCCATCTGAGACATCTTGTCTTAGACAAATGCCATCCTAAAAAGTCAGCAGTTTCTAGCCTGGATCAAAAGAACTCCCAAACCCCACAACATACGATAAACTGAAATATAAGATTATGAAGCATGAAGATTATAAACACAGAAATATAAGGATTACGAAGCATGAAGGCAAGGATAGGCAACAACTGCTCCATGCCTGTAGGTGCTCAGAGTTGCCACAGCAACAGGAGACAGGCTGGAGGAGGCAGGAAGCAGCAAGGAGATATCTAGGAGCGCATTGCTCACACCCTCCCATCCCACAGCTCGTACACACCACTAAGTGTTGGCAGTTCTGAGACATCCAAACTACAGAGGGAAGACCACCAGGAAATAGGCAGGCAGACCAAAAAACTATCCACCGTATATTGAGTGGTTTTTGCACTGGCTTGACTTATGCAAGTGCCAGCCCCTGCATCGATTTCTAGACACTTCTACCCACCAAGAGCAAAACCCAGGCTTAAGAACCAGGGCACTAAGCAGCACACCTTAGCCAGCAGTTACGCGTGGATCCCAGCTCTGCATCAGGTTGAGCTTTTCCTATCAAACCATACCGGTTTCCATACAGGTGCCATCAGGAGCACACTTGCACGGAGCACCCTGGATGGGGAGAAGATCTCCCTAAGTGACATCCCAAGCTCTCCCTCAACAAGAAAAACCAAGACGGACACTTTGAACATAAACATCTACTGGGCAGCCAGCGAAGCAATGGCATACAAATAGGTCACAGCTCACTATGCTCCAGTCTGCCCCTTAATTACATGTAGACAGCACACGCTAATGAAGCACTTGGGCCTCAGCGCCTTTTCAGGTAGCAGCAACTGCTGCTCCAGGGTAGCGAAACAAAGTAAAGTCGACCCAGGTTTGGAAGCAGAAGCCCTAGGATTAAACAAAAACAAGCAAAAGAATGACGTTGGTCATCTGGTCATAGGAAAAATTTTAAGAAGAAAAATTTCCTTCAAAACAAGAAAGTCAGCAACAGCAAAAGGTTAACTCGTCCCAGAAGAAGAGATGACATGCATAAGAGCTCCCCACAGCTGATGGCTACCTGCAGGGTTGGCAAGGAGAGTGAAACTGGCCTGACATGGGAAAGCACCAAACTTCAGGGAAGTGAAGTCAAAATTACGCAGCTGAGATCTGTTTTTCATTATGTAGATCCTTTATTGGCAAGGTGCAAAAGGACAAGAACAGACCTTAGACACTTTGGACGCTTAAGTCAAGCATGTGCATAGGGCTCATCAGCAATGTAATTTATGCAGTATTTTACGCAATACTTGTTCACAAACAGAAATACCACCACATTCACCACACATCACTTATCTGGTGGACCAGAAGAATAATCTTAGTCACAGCTAAAAGCAGAAGATGCAGACAAATGTCCCTTTTCTGGGTCCCACTAAGAGGTGCCTGCCCCGAAGGGCTCATCGCCCCATGTCCAAGCAGGAGGGGTGCTGCCCCCCAGCTCTGCCACTACAAACCCCGCAGGAGCCAGGAGCCCTCAGACCAGCAGCTGAGCCCAGGGAAACAAACACCCGGGGGCTGGGATGTGGCTTGTGTGCAGGGTCCACATCTGCCTCTGCCCACAGGGAATAAGCATTTCATGGAAGCATTTTCTCCAGATGTAAAACTAGTTTCTAAAGCCAAAGAGAGCCCGGAAATGTATCTCTCTGCTTGGCCTGGCCTCAGGGCCTAATGCGAGACATTCATGGCAAACCTGGGCTCATGCCAGCAGCAGTTCGAATGCGGGGCTTTTTTCTCCTTTCTACAGCAACCAGCTTGAGAGGCTGACATTCATGATCCTAAGGACGCATGGATACGGAAAAAGGAAGGAGGAAAACAACCTTTAGGAGACTTATGGAAGGTGGTTGAAAGAACTGGCATCTCATCCGTCCTTCTGCACAGAGTCACCAAGATTCCAAGAAAACAAATTGATAATCTAAAGCAGCATACAAGCCTTGAGACAACATGCATTTGGAGCACACATGCAGAAACATTTTCAAAAGACCGAAGGCCAGGTGAGACCTGTAAGGCTACTAACAGCTAATTTTGCAGACCTGTGAACAACTTCAAGCTCTCACAAGATTTTGATCTACAACAAATAGAAGAAATCCTGCTCATCTCTGTGTGAAGTTTATCAGGAAGGGCAGGCAGTCCTACAAAGGACAATACTGCGCATATGTCCAGCTCATTTTCATTCAGCTGCTATCTTCTAACGGTAGTTCTAACGAACTACATTTTGTGTCCATTGGAAACTATCCAGGAAGTTTCCAGGTAAGCACTGTTACCAGAAACCACAAGAACAAGATACTTCTGAAATACAGGATAAACATTTCAAGGCCTTGTTATGGCACATGTGCATGCACATGTACACATACATGGAGAAATTATTTCTTTAGGGACTAATCAGAAGCGGTAAATAACATCTACGCAGCACTCAGCTGGACCGAGCGCTTTCCAGTCCCCCTCTTTTCCTCCCCTCCAGTCGAGAATCTGTTCAGAGCAATTCACCAAGAGAGATCCCGGTTGAAAAAGCTCTCTCTGTAGTGCATCCTTAAGTGCTACCCTTGAATCACACTTGCTAAAATGCTTTGCCAGCTCAGAGGCACACCAGGCAGCACATGACAGCAATGTCCTCGGTCCGCATGTGGCACTCTGTACATCAGCTCGGTAATATATGGCCCAAACGCGAAAAGCCAGTAGTGCAGAAATTACTTGCACCTTCTCCTACGCACATGAAGAATTTGCAAGTTGGGCTCCAGTGAATGCACCTCCACCGACAGGAGCTTTGAAACAAAGCTACAGGAGGCTGCAGAGACGGTTTCACAAGACCCTGCTTGCCTAATTGGAAACAGAAGAACATTTTTCTTAGCAACTGACATCTCATGAGACTCACTGCTTTCTGAAGTTCAAAGCATGTGTGCAGGGAAATAGGAGGTCTGTCATATGACCTTCATGTCTTTCATAACCATTCTGGGGAAAAAAAATGCGTCAGTCCTTGGCACATCAGGTGTCATTTTTCTGCCTAAAATGTGATGTCTGTTTTGTTTTCTTTTAACAACTGAAAATCATTGGTTTTCCAAGCAACTGGTGGCATAACCTTTTTTTCAGTGTCCTTGTCACTTTTATCTTAAATCTCTACAGAGTTAAAGCAATAGCAGGTAAGTCTATGGAAGTATTAAACCTATTGCTATCCCCAACCCAAACCAGTTGACTTCATTTATACTTGCTATGAGCTTGGCTCTTCTCCTCAAAATCATTAAACCAGCATTTTAAATTAATATGAATTCCCACAATTTATACTTTGCCATTTGTCACAAGCACTAGCAGATTTCTTTTTGAAACACCGCCCTGCAAACTGCAAGTAGCTCAATGAAGTATTTTACTTGCACACAGCTCAGTCTTAGATTAAAACTTAATGGCCATACTCCTCCACTCTTCATATATTGTGTGCTGAGGCAAAGCCTATCATAAAATGGCCAGCATTAAGGCAAAGGGTGAATAAAATAGCCATAAATTCAAATGATGTTCTAACTGTGCAATTTGAGATAGGATGTTTATGAGCCTTCACTGAAGAAATAGGCCATGGTTTTAAATACTGAAAAAACCATGGAGATCTGCTTAAGAAACATATTTTCCTTATTTTAAGGTCAGCTTTTAAACATCTGCATCTGATAAACATTTTATTTCCATGAAACGGCATACAAAACACTAATGACAGATCCAATTGCTATTTTAATTCACTTCAGGGCTTTAAAATATGGCCCTATTTTGATATAATAATACATATTCATGTTTGTTAGGAAGATCATTAGCGATGCTAAGGGAGTATTTCTGTAGCTCTAAAGCAAGTGTTGAAGCTCTTCAAAGTAGCTAAAACATGTAATATACTGGGCTTTGCATGCAAATACATCTTTGCATCTGCAGCACATATTTTTCAGGAGGCTATCATACAACTTAAACACCTTCCACCCTTAATTTAATCCTGTTGAGGACTAAACTCTTGAACTCCTTGATACCTCTATAAAACTTTTCACTCTGGCCATCATGATCTATTGCCCTCATCACTGTAATTCCACTGTTCTGGAGCAGACGGCAAACACAGCTGCAGTCCTGCAAGTCCTCTGACTTACTCCGGGGGAGGCTGGGACTCCCACAGACGGTGGGTAAGAGACACCTCCACCTCAGACGCTCTCAGCATCACTTCAGAAGATCAAACCACCCAGGAAGCAGATGAGTAGTGGAAACGTGCACTGACAACTGAGAAGCTGGGGGCTGCCAAGAGATCACCGAGTGTTATTTGTACTCGATTTTGTCCCCGCTGTTTGCTGTCAGTGTCCCCCCAAAACTAACTGATGCTGCATTAACAGCACCGCCCCGTTCGGCACCGGCACAGGCTGCTGGGTCAAGAGTTAAACTTGCTCGTAGGCAACTGGGGTGTATGAAATGTGTTTACATCCAAGCGAGGTCCGCATGCACACATCTGTGGTGACCAAAGCACCATGGCAGGCCTGTACTGGACATCTGCTTGTTGAAGCCATAAGGAAGACATGTCACTGTTCAGCTATTGGTTCATCAAGTTAAGAGAAGAGGAGGTGTGCTATCTTCACTTTCCTTACATTAACTTATCACTTTTATAATGCAGCAAGTCAATACAGGACACAGAGCATTACCATGTGCAAATGTGGCTCACGCTGTTGAGTAATACCGCTATTTTAAACCCTCTGCTGCTAAGCAACACTGACAGTATGGTTAGAACATTTTGGAAATACCGAATGCTTCAGTTCTTCCCCCCACACACACGTACAAAAGCTGCTCCCGCACTGTACACCCATCCAGAAGCTACTCAAAGATGGGGCTTCAGTTTTTATTGGGATGATTCTCCACAGCGTTGCAAAGACAATGGTCATATTTGCACAGAAGCAGCCTCTAAAAAGATGCACAAACCTGGCCCGTTTATTTGTGCTTAGGCATCCCAAAGGCACCAATCTTGGAGAGGCTGGGCAATCAGTTGCTTGTGTTGGACATTCACAGACAACTAACAAAAAAATGTTCAGTCCCCTTAACTCAAGAACAACACAGGCTGGGATCACCTCCAAATATGATGCTTACCTGAACTATCAAAAAAAACTGTAGTTTATACCCCTTACTTTAAGAGCCAGAAGGGTATTTGTGATGAGCAGCACAACCCAAAGAGTAATGGCTGACTGCTAATGTGAAAAATTTCCAATGCTTGAAGAGCAACAGGGACAGAAGAGAACACGGAGAAAGCACAGCATTCGATGTCTTTAGGAGGCAGCCAAGATATGGGAGGACTTTGGTGAAACTGCACTTATTTCACTGAGGAACACCTATTTTAAACCCTTCTATTTAGCTAGACAGTTCAGTAAGAGAAGGCCTGAAACTGAGCTTGGAGGGCTCTAGCCCAGGCGCTGCCAGCGGTTAGTCCCTTTAAACTGGTCTCACTGTCTGAAGGACCTTCACACTCATCTCTTTACCAAGCAAGCGGCACAAAATGGCCTGGTGCCCATTAACTCTGTTTCCTCTTGGCTGGACCATTTCACAAGGCTGGTCTGTGTTCCCTCAGGCAGAAGCCTACCTCTGAGATACGCCTGATTAAGGAACATTGCCCAGTTTTGACAGAACATACTTCAAACTTTTCATAAGCTTACTCCTCTCATTGTTATTCTAATTTATTCAGGAGTACTTCATTGTGCCACAGACATTAGCGAGGTTACAAATATTCATGTCTCTCCAATTATTAATTTTATGGCATCTTTCACTTCATTGTATATTTATCCGTCTATTAACTTACATGGATGATTTCATTGCTAATCATTTCTACTAACACCCTTTTAGACATTTCTGACTTCAATACTGAAGATGTAGGTGGCTGGAAAGACTTGTTTGCCTCCCTCCTCCCTCCCAAGATCCAAAATTAAAATGATGTGACCAGGACAGTGTGCCTCACACATCCTATACTTCTTTGACAGACAGCACAGGTCTAGACCTGATTTCCACCCAAAAAGTGAATCACTGAAGGCAAAGCTTAAGTAGGCACACTGCAGCCACCTGGGGCAAGAGCGACATAAGATAGATGTAGAAGCCAAATTTGATATCATAAAGGTACCGTTAAGTAATATGCTTTGAAAAAAAAGTGTTTATCTTCCAATTGACTGATTTTTACTGGAACAGACTCTAATTCGGTAAAATGAGAACTATATTACTCTGATTATGTTGTAGTTGAAAAAGGTCTTCCTACCTACAGAAAATGCATTTAAAATAGTGTCTCTTTGGACCATTCTCTGCTTACTCCAAAATAAGATCCAGAAGTCCACCCTCCATAATTAACAGAGCCTGGTAATCCTAATCCCATCACATACATCTCTCTGATTTGCAACACAACTATCTCAGTGATCTACTGCTGTGGAAGACAACATCGTTCAAGCACAGCATCCTTCAGCCTGCAGTATTTAAAAGCCCTCTTCAGCTATCGAAAGGCAACTCTTTTCTCTCTTTTCATCACGACACACTGCAAAACAAGAGACTACAGCATGACTAATGAATCCCTGAATTCCCATCTGCCAACACAAGTCAGTCAGTGTTTCACCCGCTCACCCCCAACTACTTAGTGCTCCGAAGTGTCTGCTGAGCCCTGCACCTGATCCGCCTCAAAACAGGATGGCTGAGAACTGCAGCACACACCACACAACCAAAATCTTCCTGGCAGGGCACCAGACAACTCTCGCCTGCTTTTGCTGCTAGACAAAAGGGTATTTTTCATAGCTTTCTCTTCTGTTCCACCGTCAAGTTTCATCGGCTGTAAATCACAGGAAGACCACAAAAAGAGTTCGTTTTCATTTCCACGTCCAGTATCAAGGTTTACTTTCATGACTGCTGGAGTACGAGACAGGCACAAACCATTTTCTAGTACATAATTTAATGATTTGCTTGCAAATTTTCTGTCCTCATTAGAAGTCTCTTCTGTACATTAAAACCCTCAATGTCACAAAAATTGCTCCTTTCTAGGGCATTTCCTGCCGAATTTAAATATCAGGATGAAAAATTGAGCAATTAATTTAGATATGCTTAAAACAATGTACCTTCAAGGTCCAAACTATTGAAAGGGGGAGACAGAGTGGAAGCGAGGGAGCACATTTGCCTCTATTTCAGTTGTCACTCAATGACCTGGTTTGCGAGCCCAATAAGTCAAAATGATCCTCCATCTCCTCCGTTCTCTCTCTCTTTTCCTCAGTCTACCAACAGTGGGTCCCACAGAATCCAAAATCAAACACCGCTGCAGCTTTGCTGACAGGTAAAACCTAGAGCACAGATACTCAATAAAGGCGGAATGAAAATCAACCCCAGGTAGCAATGGAGGGGAATCCACTGCCATTTTGATGCAAGTTTGCTCCATCCAGTGAGAAGCAGAAATGCAACTGACCTGCTGAGGATACCTTGCCCACCCTGCAGCTCTCCTACATGAGGGTATTCTTATTCCGCTGAGAAGCAACCATATGCTGTAAGCTGTCACGATCAGCAAAAGTATTACTGCATTAGAACCTACAAGGCTCAATCAGGGAGAAGGCTCCTGCTGTGCCAGGCATGCCAGAAATGAAGAAAGCAGACTGCTGTAATCCTAGTCTGAATTCTCTGCTACATAGACAAGTCACAGGAGCAGAACAAAAGAAACAGATGGGAGGGAATATCCCTCAACTAAAAGGATAAAGCAACGGTGAAATCAGGGCACATTTTATTAAAAGCTGAGGCTTCAATCAGATGTTCGAGATCATGGGCAGCCTGATACTACCAAGGCAGGCGCACTTTGGAAAGGGCTGTTTAGCAAAGCATCGCTTTTCCAGACAGAGAAGTCTTTCCACATGCACATGGCAGCCCTACAAAGAACCAGAAAGTGTGTGCAAAAAAAGGCACGATGAAAGTCAACAGAGTTGTTTGAGCAAGAATTCATATCCAGACTGAGCTGGCGTCAGGGATAAAAAAGGAAAAATGCTTCAATCAGTTTTTGTGCTTTTGGGAACATATTTGGTAACAGTCCAGCAGCAGGTTTGCTCAAAGCAGGTAAAAGTCAGCCCTGTACCACCCTATAGAGTTACCAAATCCCACTAGTGTACGCAAAGGATACTGCAATTGGGAAAGGAGTTGGTTTTTTCCCCCCAATCACTTCTTGTTCACAAGGATGCAAAGGTCAAATGTGGCTTAAGTAAGCAGCGACTGCTCAACGTTGTCAGAGAAAAAGTCAATGGGAACACACTAGTCATACTGTCATGAAGACGCAAAGGACGGGGGAAAGACAATGGCAGTCATTCATTTTTTAAAATGACGTGTTGCAGCAAGACTTCTGGGCAACGCTTCCCTTAATAGAAAGCAGCAAATATGATCGAATGCCCATACCCCCCCTCCTTTCACTTGATTTTCCAAACAGAACAAACAACACATGTTAAGTACCATCACCCATCCTTTACTCCTCCAAAAACTCTTCCAGAGCACCTGGTTATAGAGAATGATGCCTGGCCTCTCAATTTCTGATGCATCATAACCAAAGCTGTCATGGAAAAAGAAAATATTCTTCCTATGAAACTGGGAACAATTTGTTTCCATGGCAGCAAGGAGAGTGATGAGCAGCTTTGGCAAATAGCTCGAGAATTATTAGTAGCACAATGTGGATCAGATGATTTACATACAACATAAATAGCGCAGGAGGTGACGAGACCAAGCAAATAGCCTTTGAAGCATGAGAATGATAGAGCAAATCATCGGATCTAGACTTCTGTCTTTCCCTTTCATCCCCGTGCAGAGTCAGGAGAAAACTGTCAGCGCAGATGGGTAAAAACAGCACTGGAGGAGATACCGTAATGCTGTAATCCCAAAGTGGGTTCACAGCAGCTGACATCTGCATGAGAACAGCAGTAATTTTTAACAATTTTCAAAGTGAGGTATAAACTTTGTTTAATCCACGCTCTGCAACACACTGTCAACTGTTACCTCAGTCTGAAACACCGTACTATTGTTTGTGGAAGTTGCACATCTAAAACAACATCCACTCAAAACTCATTTTCATCAGTGAAATGGGTGTTATTTATCCTCAGCTTTGAGGGGACCGACACATAAATTCAAGGCAACACGAACCCACGCAGAGAACTGAAGTCAGACTCCCAATCATCTGTCCTGAGCACAGGATTTCACTCCCTCCCTCCACCTGTTTGTTCATAAATGCTCTAAGTTATTAGAGGATCCCACCTTAATATTGTTGTGTCTCAGCTCTTTACAACCTTGAACTAGAATGCTGATCCCAAAACTAAGTGAACTAGACATGTTGATTGTTAACCAGCTGCAACAGCTGCTGCTAAAAAAATAAATTCTGCAACTTTTAAAGTACAAGAAGTTGCACATCAGCTAAAAGTTTCTACATTGTGATAGAAGATTAAACTACCTGTGAAGTTTTTCTACATGGATTCACTTCACTTTGTTTATTATTAATACTGAAGATTGCTAGCAGGCACATTTTGAGAGCAGTATTGCTAACGCCGTTATGACACCGCAACCTTGAAGGCACTTTGAAGACTGAGCAGCATGGCAGCTGTGCCAGGGCTAATCCACTTAAGAAAATCAAGATGAAATTCCTCGCTTGACATTTCTGAGAGCAAGGTGACAAAGTTTTAACAAACCTATCACTGAAGGTACTCTGTATAAGACAGCTCAGAAAGTTTTTATGGAGATTATATCCAGTGTCCAGTATAGATTATATCCATATAGCTTGATGCAAATACCTAACTGAAAAATTAGGTGGAGCAATTGGTGTAAGAAAATTATTTTCTTCTATGTGGAGCAACAAAACATTCTGCTGTCCTCTTCAGGTTCCTCAGCCCCACATTACACAACCAGAAACCTCCCCTCAACTAATCATAAGTGTGCCAGAGAAAAGCTTTGAAAGAAGCTAGACCTGACATTTTCCTGTTTGGGGAATTATCTTTTGCAGCCATCAGCTACTCTTGACATAATAGCATGGGAAGATAAGCATTATGAGGGTGCATTCATCCCCCAGGAAATAAACATTTCCATATGTATACACAGAGAAGAAATATCTATAGCATGATGTTTGTGGGAACATGGGAACAGGAATTTCGTGTTGCTTAAAAATATAAGTAATGATGCCCAGCTGTGTCAGAGCAATAGCCATCTACTCCAGTATTCTGACTTGGAGAATGACAAAAGCAGATGCTATTTAGAAAGATCACACGAGTCTGGCCATTTTTTGCAGCTCTTTCCTCTTATACTCCCTGAGGATTTGGAATTACTATATTGAAGAAGCTGGTGGGTACTTGGAACTTGCCACTGAAATTTTCCCCCAAACCCTGAATCTTTTCCTACCTGTAAATTACAGCCTTCCAAAATCAACCCTTGCTGTGGCAGATGCTGCAGAGTTTGATCAACAGCAGTGCACAGATTTCAGCGACACAAAAAAGCTTCAAAACAATACACAGGCAGGTATCTGCAACTCATTAATATCTATAGTGATTTTTCTTTTTATTATCTGCACATTTCAAAGGGAGAAGAGTCCTCCTTTAAGTTAGGTCAATTACTATTTGTTCTTCTGGGAGCACTTAAAGTGGATTTCTATTAAAAATTACCGAAGCCAAGCCAACGTGCACTGGTGACCCTGGCAGAAGAATGTAGGTACCGTCTTTATTTCCTTTCCAAATGGCAGGAAGGCCCTTTCCAGGACAGAACATTTTTACATTTCATTGCCCTATTTTAACCCACCATTTTTGTAATCGTTCCTCCTGAGTCCACATACTCAGACCACGTTTTATTGCTTACTACATCAGTACAGAGGACCAAGAGGCTGCAACCACTGTATCATCCCAAGTCAAGCTGTCACCTGAGTTTACCATAACTCTGAAGTAGCTGCTACCACCACACTGAGCCTCAATCAACAGTCAATAACAAACCCCAGCCCTTATCCTCTTGAACACATTTGCGTAAAGTAAGACTGTTGATTCCTATGCAAAAAAGCCACATCGAGAAGTTAAATTCCCACCCAATGCAGTCCGTGAAGAAGCCTGCCCACACAGCAAGCAAGCTGTTTAAATCTTATCCCTGCACCAGTTTGGTTTACTGTTTAGCCAGGAAAAGCTTCTGCCTCCCCCTGCTCAAAGGACATCAGCGTTATTCAAGTTTAGTGAGAGCAGCCATTATTCTGGCTGAAAGCAACAAAACGTCACCCTTTGAGTATACTAACTGCAGGAAAGCTTTGGAGTGAGAAGAAAAGCTCAGGGAAAAAAACAAATACATAAAGGCTACAGTTACCCTTTGATCCATGGAGAAAGATCTTGCTTGGGACTAGATCCTAGTTAAAGGGATGTTATGTTTTTAAGCTTGATATGGAAGCAATGTGGCATTATTACAGTGCCACCAGACTAAGATAAGCAAGCCACATGTGACACTGGCTTCATAGAAACCTCTTCTGGTGGCAAGTGTTAGCTGAGTTTTGATGTACCTGGAAAGCCCAAGAAGGCAGAGTCTCCAACATTTACATCTCAAACACTTAAACACAAGCTTATAAAGCACCGTCTGCATTAGCCTGAGGTAGGTTACTTGCTCCAGATCAAGGGTCCATCCTCCCCCACTGACAATGCCCTCTGTCATAGCATGCCTGGATAGATTCAGGATAAAAGCCAAGCACATAAGCAGCCAGAAGGAGTTGAAGAATCACTTGAAACTTGTCAGGGACAGCTCCTTGGTTGTTTTAAGGCCAACGATGCTCTTGTGGTTGAAATGGGTTGGATTAAACTGAAGCACAGTCAAGAGGCCAGTCCTTTCAGGCTCTCTCAACATTAAGACTGCCAGAGCACACCTCACACCGGCCATCTCCAAAGGGCTCTTCTATGAGCTCCCTCCTGCCACCACACACGGTTACCTAGAGAAAGCCTCCTCAGCTACGAGGCTAAAGTTAGCTGGTAACATAGAAACGCATTCTCACTTCCCACATCTCCAGATGTCAGATTAATTTAAGCATATTTAACCATATTCAAAATCTATGTGTTGCCAGAAAAACAAGTGCACTAATTTGTGCCTGTGAGAACTTCAACTGGCAAATCCAGAAGTGACATTGCAAGTGATAAACAGGTTAGATAGTGGAAATAATCATGCATTTAGTCTTGGCTATAATCTGTCAGTATAGGGCTTTTAGCAAGCAAAAAGCATTTGCATGGAGACCTAGAAAATGAAGCACTGCCAAAAAGATCAGCTGCTAGAAGCAACACTGCCATCTCATGATTTTATTTCTAGTCTCGTGATATTCAGTGGTTTTATCAGGGCTTCAGCTTCTTAACTGTTAAAACCTCAGCTGTAAGCTGTTTAAAAGAACACAAACAAAACAAACCTAATTTTTCTAGCCCCTATGTTTTCTCTGAAAAAAACCTAAGAATGCAACTTTTAACAATTCACAAACAGGCAAAATTGATGAACCCAAAGCATACAATTTAAAAACAAACCATGTGCTTTTGGATCATGACTTTCCAACAGCCTAACCTTCTGCATCAGACCGCCATCCTCATGAGCTCGGTAAGCATGGCAAATGAGTTCACCAACTGATTTGAAAAGGTCTGACCCTCTGCTCTACTGGTTCCAGAACTCAATTTCTGGGCACCTAAGAGGAAAAAAAAAATAATTTCAAGATAAGAGCCCACACTTTTCTTGTACTACAACTGCTGGAAGGGACTAGCACATGCCAGAGCTCGGTAACTTTCCTAGTTTTCCCAGCAAAAACTAAACACCTGAGGTACAAACCACCCACAGACCCCTCTCCCTCACAGACAATTTACTGGCAAAAAGGCTTTACAAACAGGCTGTGGTTTGGTGGTCATAAGCACATGACGAGTTAATTAAACCTGAAGTAAGAAGGCCTTTTGTGGATCATAGCAAAAGGATGAAAAGGATGAGGCTGAAAAGGATGGAGGCACAACCTAGGCACCGACTCCTCTCTATGACGATTCTCACCCCAGCTGCATCTTCTCCCCACCATGAAAGCACTCTCCATGCTCTCCCTGGCATGCAAACCTGCTGACGTGCTTTCTCTGGCCCAGCAGGAGCAGGGAAGAGCCCAGTACACAGGTCAATTCAAAGCATCCTCTCAGTGATAAATAAAAGGTTTCTTACTAACAACTCAAAGCCTCTCTTGATTTCTCCACTTTATTTCATCCACGACAGCTGGAAGGCTTCTAAGTAGCTTTAACTACCTGTGGGATTGAGTTATTTTGGGAGGGCAGGAAGAGGTTAAGCCAGACTGCAGACACTCCTGAACTGAAGCAAGCCAGCCTCGGCAAGAAGCACATGAGGCACAGCACCCTGAGTTTCCCCAGCTGCCCGACCCCAACCAACCTGCAGTTGCAACCCAGAGCCAAAGCCGGCAGGAGCTACACTGTGCTCTTAGGCTCAGGATGAGCTTCTCCCAGGCCACATCTGCTCATGGAGGCAACAAAACCACAATGCTCAGCAGAGGAACACATGCAGCTTTGAGAACTGTACTCTTGGTAGCAGGTCTTGATTTGAAGGGCTCCCCACAACAGCAGATCTCCTAAAAGAATGTTTTTCATTTTTCCTCCCACAAATTTCACTTATAAAGGAGAGGTTTTCTGGAATATGAGGTTTCCAAATGAGCAAACCTGAACAGCAGAGCTCATGATTTCTATCCTTTGCAGAGGAGCACCAGCAGAGGCCACCACGAACCCAACTGAGCAGGTTTTCAGTTGCACAGGCAGGTGTGTGGGTCCACCCACACTGAGGGGAAAAGGGACTGGAGGTGGGATCAGGTCTTCGGCTACATCTCAACCAGTGTTTGAACAAGGCATCAAAGCAAGCCTCATCACTGGCAGCCATCAGAAGCTCTTCATGTATTATTCACAGTTTTGTTTTTATTCCCCTTTTCTTCAGTTCGAAGCTCATTATTACACTCAGAAGAGCACAAGTGGAAAAAATGGTAAATAATATGACAGTATTTCCTCGGTATCATGCAAAGTGCTGTGGCATTCAGCAAGGAGAAATCCCAGTGAAACTTTACCAAGGAAGGCTGAGGTTACACTGTCATCTCTATGTTGTCCTGAGGTTCACAATAAAGCTTCGTGTACTGATACCAAATCCCATTTCTGCTAGGAGAAACTAATACAGACCAGCTATTTTTCCTCTCAGTTTTCTCCCCAGTTAAGTCATCACCTCAAACTCCTACATACACAAAGGCCCCATCCTTATACTCACTCCTTTCTTAGGAACAGCTACCGGCTGAACAAAGTACACTGAAAACATGCAAGGGCCCACAGCTGTACCACCAAACAAGGTTGCTTCAAGTTAACAGTTATAAATTGCCACTGGACTAACAAATGCAGTGTGCCCAGGCCAGCTCAAGCCAAGACTTTTTTCAGAGCTTACACACACCAACGTAAACTGCAGTCCAAAATGCAAGCTAATTTTGCATGGTCACCAGGCTTATATTTTCTGCAGGTGAGGATGTGGTTTTGGGTGATGCTCGTGAAGGAAGACAACTGGAATTAAGGGAAGGGTGACTTTTAAAAAAAATTATAAAAAGGTTAACTAACTAGCTACAAACAAGGTAATCTGGTCCTTGTTGTTATTGAAATACATAAACAACATCACAATTTCAAATACCATAGCAATCTTCCAACTCTCCCTTTTCTACCTATATGCACTCCCTCATGTTGTGGCCTGAGGGAGGATCATCAGATGAGCAGTATGCCTCTAAATTTACACAGACAATTTATTTTACCACAAAGCTTGAATACCAATCCTTTTGTCTTACTGCTTTTCCATAACATTCCTCAGATAAAACACTCCCTTCCTAGTAGCATTTTCTATTTCTATTATACCATTTATTATAGATCCCAAATAAGATAAAGCCAGGTGGTGATTACTGCACATATGGTCATTATTTGCAAGACATGTCTCAGCTGTAGGTGTCAAGGCGAGGAGAAGTCCCATTAATAGTTCAGAAACTGGTTCCTGGGAGTCTCATCTTTTTATAGTAGGACAGACCTTTCCTCAGCATCCATCAACCCACAGTAACCAAACAACACTGAGCACAGGAGATCACTTCCTCCACAGACAGAAGTTTTAGCACCTGGCAGTTCCCGTGCTAGCAAAGCCCCAAGACTGGTCGTACACAAGCCCTTTAAGTCACTTGCTATTGTGAAAACCCCTAAACTTGCTATTAGAAAACCCCTAAAATTGTGTGCCTTCTGACCTGCACTAGAAACCGTCACCCAGCAACCTCTTCTAAAATGTATGCAAGCTTTTTTTAAAGGTCTGTGTAAAAAAGAAAAGTAAAAATAGCACAGTTTAAAACTGTTTAAATACCAACTATGCAGCATAATACAATCACTGGCAGATTCTGCAAAGACGCTGCAAAGAAAACATTCTCCAGTGGATGCATGTACATGAGCTCATCAGGCTTGAAGGGACCTTAAACTCTTGCTTAATCCAAAAGCTTTCATTAAAAAGGCATTTTTTATTTCCTGAACAGGAAGGCTTTCAGGCAACAACATCTAGAACTTCTGTAAGCAGAATGCCCAGTTCACCTCATTAATACACTTTTGAAAGAAACCATAAAACCACAAACCCTCTCCCAGCACTGCTTCTGGATCTTAGATGGGGGCATTTACCGGAACCAGCAGTCCTTTTTGAACTAGAACAGAAGAAAGGCCTCTCTCTGCCCTTTGCATTCCATAAAAACGAGAACAGCAGCCTTCAAGCGAGGACAGATTAAACGCCCTCATCTGGCTCAAGCAAAGGGATGTTTCATGGCAGATTTCGTGGAGACCGAGACAGGCATCCAGAGGTGCTCGGGTCCAGGGTGGGTGCACACCAGAGAGTCATAAAACCCAGCTCTCGCAAAGCAAGCCCACCTTTCCAATTCACCCACAGGCTGTGCTTGGACTTGACAGGGAAGAATAACCCACTAACTGTAGCTAACTACTGCTGCCAGCTATTTCTAGGTCATTCTTCACTGTCCAGTTATGTGTTATTGAGCATTACAGGTTAAAGTCACATAAATCAAGGTTAGAGTGATAAACAGGAAGAAAGTGTACATGTGTTCTGTCCCAACTGCGTATGCTGTATATTTGCTACTGAACACACCCATGGTTTCACAGATATCTTTATTTTTTAGACTCAGCTAGACCTCCATCTGTCATTAGATCAACAGTCTACAAAGAAAAGAAGGAAGCATGACAAAAGATTTTTAACATCTGAAAGGTTTCCGCAAAGAGGATGAGACTGTATCCTCCTCCCTATTCACCAGGGACAGACAGTACAGTTGGCTTAAAATGATGATAAAAAGACATTTAGACTGGTTATTAGGAAACTGTGGGGAGGCGGTGGTTGAGGGAAAAGTAGCAAGGGAAAAGAAACAAAGACAAACCCCGGTCCCAGGTGTGAGGACCAGAACGGGTCACCTAGAGGTGCCCAGTGTCAGTCCCTGGAGGAGTTTCAGAAGAGGTGCGAAAAATGTGTGCTGGGAATTGCACGGAGACTGCGAGGAGCCGGGGGAGAACCGACGGGATGGTAGGTATCAGTGCGCTTTCTTACAGTGTCATGATTCACAGATTTAATTCACTTTCTTCTTGTCTTACAGGTGCTTTCACAAAGAGCCACGTATATGTTAGATAGCTGACAGAAGATTACCACTTAGAAGAAATGCATTCACCAGAGGTGAATGGCAATCTAAGACTTATTTAAAGGTCTGAAGAGAGGAGGAGAAGCCCTTAACCTTCAACAATTCCCCACTGCCCCATCTCATGACATTGAGCTACCCCCTTGACAACACCTCCTGCATTTCGAAGCAATGCAAAGACCCATCCAAGGGGATTTGACAGGTTTTTAGGAACAGGGACATTGTGATTTCCTTTTTGATTCAAGGAGTGAGAAGGAATAAAGTTTATTTCTACAAATTTCAGTTACCTTTTACTGGATGGTACGTGACAGAAAAGAATAACTCCTTTGGTATTTTGTTGTTGAGTCATAAAGTTCAATATTTTGAAAGCATAACAACTATTTCTCCAGGTCAGTAAAAGATGGTCGATCATGCTGGGTTTTTCATTAAATCAAGGACAGTACAACTAAGCTCTTTTCTTTCTTCTTCACACTCACATATATTAATCCTTTAAAATGAAATTTTGTAGAAGTTACTTTTTTTTGTTTAACTATGTAGTTAAATAAATGGTACCGTAATGCTCTGGATAATCCATAACAGCTTTTATCCACAGATTTTTGGCATCTATGTCCTTAAAGTTGTCACAGAAAGTAACAGAAAATTTAAAAACAATACCAGGAATTTCTGAAAATCTTTTATAGTTCATTAGTGACCAGATCTTTCCAGTATCTCCTAAGACTTACTCAATTCTTTCCACACATTGGTATTGGCTGCACTCCACAAACGTAACTATTCAACATATGTATTTGCTCTGTTTGGCCATCACCTTTTTAGAAGCAATTTTTCCATTCAGTAAAAGTCCAGTTATGAACCTACAATACAATAAACCTAACCACATAACAACGATAAGTTGCAATGTCAGTTTGCCTAAAAACCACCAGATATATTTCAGACTCACTTTTACAAGGACTTAAAACCCAGTATCAATGGTTCAAAACATTAAATAGCTCTCTTCAGCAAACATTTAAATGAGAGTAAACCACTCTGAAAATCTGTACTGCAATTCCAATAACATGGAATAACAATTTCAAACATCTTATGTGTGCCTAGAGAATGAGTTATGTTGCACACTTGCACTCGTACATGGACTCGCACTCGTACAGGTGGGCAACTCTGTGGTGACACAAAGAAGATAGAATGGAGGGCAGAGGACCGAGGTGCACGCACAGCCCCCTGGTTTCTCCCCTAACTAGCAAGCTCATGTTCTTAATGAGAGAAGGGTAGCACTGAGAACTAAGACGCTGACAATTACGATGTTAGGGAGGATGGTCCAACTACCATAGATCCTTGACACACTGAGAAATTCATGATTGAGCAGGGCTAACGAGTTCTCAGCTCCCAACCACGTTTCTTGACTCCCGAACAGCACTGTACTAGGCAGCCTGGCTGGTTGGTTTTGGGTTTTTTCCTTTTTGTTTTTAACTGAAACACCAGAGTCATTAGTTATTCAAAGTGGTGGAAAATAAAAATCCCTTAGCTTAAATACAGTATTTTTTCAAGTTGGGGAAAATGCATAAAACTGGCTGTGCTATTTATTCTGGCTTCTTAAAATGGTGATCTGATCCTTAAGCAAAGATAGTAACAGGTGAACCAATTAATTTGACTAGCTAATGTACAGGAAAATTATTAAAATTTCATAATCCATTTCAAATATATTATTTGCTATTTCAAGGTGAAAATGGAAAATTGTCTTGACTATGCCACTTCCTTCTTCCATCTAAAGTTGCCCAGTCTTTGCATTATGCAGTGATCATATAGTCAGCCATAAATTCTCATAAAATGGCCTGACTCATTAAATAATGCTTAAACAACAGGCACTCATATTAAATCTTCCATTAATGAAGTATTCAGAAGGTGTTTGCCATCAATAAAAAATAGAAACAGGCTGTAAGACTACATGATAAGGGCAGAGGAGAGGATAAATACGTATTAAATGAGATCTGAAAATTGACCTCATTGCAGAGTCTTCACACTGCAGGAGGACACTGCAAAAAGTGATGTATGACACTACCGGTCACATACAGCTGCTAAGAAGTATAGCTGCTGAGAATTACATTCCTACTGATATTTAATATCTATTAAAAATTTGACTTGGATCTTTTTAACCAAGAAAGTTGTGACACATCACAAATGAATTAAGTTTCTCTGTGAAGTCTGGCAGTAGTTTGAAAGACCAGTTGTCTGATGGGACCTTCTCAAGTAACTCAGATATCAAGCATACAGTCTTTTTGATGCCCGGGATTTCTCTCCCACAGTTAAGTACCCATTTTTCCCTGGACAGGGTGGAGGAGAAATGGGGAAAGAAACAGGACCATACACACCCCAGAAAGGTGTGTTATATACTGTGCAAATTAAGTTGGAGTAATTTGGAAGGGACCTCTGGAGGTGAACAAGTCCAACCTCCTGCTTATAAAAGGGCTAGTTTTGAAGTTCGACTGGGTTGCTCAGAGCCTTGCCCAGCTGAGTTTTGAAAATCTCCAAGGTTGGAGTTTCCGCAATCCCTCCGAGTGAATTCAAGCACTTAAGCCAGTTTTTGCTTCTCATGTCCAACAAAAAATTTCTCCTACTGCAACCAGTGACAATTGTCTCCTGTCCTTTTGGTGTGCACATCTGAGAAGCATTTGTTTCCACCTTCTCTTCAACCCTCCCATTATGACTTGGGGATTAGATCTAGCCCCCAATGCTATCCTTATTCCTTCCCTCATCCTCTTTTGTTCTATGATCCAGTCCCCTAAACATTTCACTGGACTTCCCTCTCTGATCACTCAATCCAAGATAAAGCGGTTACAAAGAAGTGACAGCTCAAGGAATAAGTCATCATTAATCTGCTTTTTAGTGGTTCTTACACTGATAGGACATGGAGAGAAGCACCAACAAATCCTTTTCCGAACAAGGGGTGACCATAACAAAGTATCCAAAAGGCACGCTCTTCTTTTCCTGCAACAGTTAGGTTGGGTCAACAACTTCAGTCTCATTGACCTCACGCTAAGAGCCACCACCCTTGTCAAAAGTCTTCAACCATAACAGACAAAAAAATAAATCTAATTGTACTGTAAAAACGATCAAGATACATCAAGTCACCATTTGAATTAAAAAAACCAAACTTGCTGGACAGTAAGAGTTTGCTTCTTTTAATTATGAGCTGTAAGAGACCCCTAGCAAGTTAAACAGGAATTTCTATAAAATATTCCAGCCAAGAATTAATTCCAGTTAAGACAGGAGAGAGGGATTACAGTACTATATAAATACTCTGACCATGTAGAAAAGGCTTTCTATATTTATTTGTGTGTATATATACGTGTGTATATGTGCATTAAGTACTTTCACTGACTTACAGTAAGGAAAACCCAAAGAAGTCTGTGTTCTGACTGAATTTATAGAAGTAGTAGTCTCCCACAAACAAATACTATTTAACGGTCCAAGCCCCAACTCAGTTCCATAAAGCAATGTGAGAAACAGCATTCTGCCTCCCTCCCAATGAACAAAACATGAGCTTCCACACTGGTGTAACAATCTTTCAGCTCAAAACAAAAAAGAAATTTCTTGATAAGTGCTTCTCTTCAGATGAACTAACTCCCCATCAGAAGTCTGCAAAAAGCATGAGGCTTCAAACTGACCTATATCAAGTGGAAAGCACGTAGTAGTCATTTATAGGGGTTTTTTTAAAAGTAAAGTACTTTTCAGTGATTTATTTAGAAAGTGCATTTTAATCAAACTAAGTTAGCAGTTTGCTAACTTAATTAAGTTAGCCAAGAAAGAAAATAAGTAAGCTATATAATGCTAAAGATATCACTGAATACACTGATGATGTTGTGAGGCAGAGGGAGAATGTCTGCACAATAGAAATAACTTTTACACTAGTAGAAAGTTTGTCAAGAGATTTCTGTGCAGTGTTACATGTCCAGAGGGGAATTCAAATATGTAGCTTCTTCCACGGACTGCCTGATTGGTTTTGCTCATGGAGCTTTGCTCATGCAAAGCAAGCGCATCTGTGTTTCCACTTCAACTATCCATCTTCCCAGTGGTAAACTCAATAAACAATTAGGTGACTTACTCTTTGATGAAAAGTACCGCATCCAGTTCCAAAGTCATTTTAGAAAGCCGAATAAAATGGAATTGGTTTTTAGATAAGACTATAGATAAATGGCAGCAAGTTCTCCTCCTGCGTCCCAGGCAGAAGGCAGTAATGTTGTTGTACAACAATTCAGGTGAGGTGGCACTTAGCAAGTTGTCATCGCCCACACAACCCATGGTCTCTCTGTCTAATACTTCAGCATCAATTTTGACTGGTTCTGGAAATACCACTTATTTTGTGCATTCCGTCCCAAGAACTGCTAAAGCAGCAAACCAATAATTACAAGGAAAACAGCTTGCACCAGCTGGTTCTAGCAATGAAGCAGGTAGGAAAGTATTGGAGGGAGGTGTGACAGAAAGCATTCTGAACCAGTCAACTGAGAACTGAAGAAGGAGAAAAAAAGTCCAACAACTCACCCTAAGAGATGTTTTGCGCCTTAAAAAACAAAGTTTACACTTCCACAATACAGCCAACCATCAACGGTCAAGTTCTTCACTCAAATTTCATGAATAAATGATACTTCTCTCTTGCAGTTAATTAAAACCAAATTAATAAGGGCTGATCATTATCAAAGAAAATGAAAGCAGCCTGATCCTCTACATTTAGAAAGTACAAATAGTAAAACAAGTACAGCCTTATGATCTTCACTCCTAGAAGATGCGAGATGCAAAGACACTAGCAATGACAAGGTCAACAGCTGAGCAGAGTCAAAGATGCAACTGTGGCGAAAAGGCACCCTCCATTTCTCCTTCTCCGCTTCCTGCCTAGAAAAGAAATATCAAGATCTGAGCCTGAAGGGGAAAACAAGTACTTTCAGTTTATTATCGCCAAGTCTTGAACGTTAAGCTTCACTGAATTCAAGCATCACTGATATCTATATCAGATCAGTAATTATCTTTGCAGACGTGCACCCCCAACCCCCTGGAAACCAGCCTTACTAATCAAAACACATTCAAGCGCAATTCTATAGGAAACAATCTAATTTTGCTTGCCCAGAATCAATTTCTGGCTCTCCCAGACAGTGAAAGTCCTTTTTCCTACTTTGGAGTAGTTTTAATTCAACAGTATTAAAACAGATTACAAAAACATTCCTCAAGCACAAGACAGACGAGTTGCTGGTACTCATCTGCAAAAGGTCAATTTTTCATTCTTCTCAATTCCTACAACTGCCAAAAGGTAAGCAATTTACATTTCTCTTTCAGTTTATTGCTTTAATTATACGGTCCATATCTTCAGCTTACGTAATGATTGCATACTTAGCAAGCAGATGCAAAGACTAACACATGAAACACATGAGTTGCAGGATGTCAGACACGGGGCAGGTGGTGGAAGAAGGGGAAGAAACATATCAGGATACGGAGTATTCCCATAAATCATTTTCACAAAGCAGTCACAAAGAAAGCATTTATGTGAAACTGAGTAATTTAGTGTTGCGCTGGTCTGTTTTCCAGCTGCAAATTAAACTCTAGAACCGAAAGGAATGTGCTAAACCTGTTCCAAAATAACCAGATGTGCACACTCAAACACCATTCACACCACTCTGGTGAACAGCTGGAGCCAAGTTTTGACAAGGGCAACACTGCAGTTTAGTACTGACAGACAGTATCATGTGAATTATAACTAAGCGATATGCTCCAGCCAAAAACTAACAAACAAAAAAAAAGCTAGGTTTGTTGCAGGAACGCATTCAATAGCCAGGGAAAGCTAATGCTAAATTGAATAGGCAAAATTAACACTGCACTCTTACAAAAAAGCACAGGGATTGAACATCCAGGGAGCACCTATACTACAAAACTCTAAAAGTTACTATTTAGATGAAACAACTGCACTTCTGGCACAAATCTGCCAGTTATCCCCCCTTACCATACCTTGTCCCACATTCCAGTGTAGTCTCAGAGCACACATACTAGCTTTCTTTTTAATTAAATTTAAACCAAAATGTGTGCTCCAGAAGCACATTTAATGTGACCCAACTGTGTGAACGCGCTCAGTTTTCAGGCTCAGACCAGAGCTAGTCTGACATGACCCTCCACCCTCCAGTAACACGTTCAGCAAGGATGCTGGGACTTTATCAACAGCGGTTCCACCTTACAGATCCAACCCTAATGAGCCACACTAGCTGCTCGTGTAGGACACGGCCACCTCAGGCTAAGTCTGCTGGTTGTGCTCAGCATCCCCTCTCCGTGCAGACCCAGACCTGGCTCAGCAGAGCCACAGCTCTCATCAGGCTCAGCAAGAGATGTGGGTTTCACTTACCAGATTGCATCAAGCTGTGGTACATGTCCAGTTTGGCTACAAATATTAAAGTATTTCATTCAATACTCTACCTGAATCAGCACTCCAGAAGCTCAGAAGTTGTGCTACAGCCTATTCAACACCACCATTTTAGCATCACTTCATCGTTTTAGTTCTTTTTGAAGTCTGCTCTGTCAAACCCAAACCAAATTCAAAGAGAGAACTACAGGAACTACTACATATCCAAAAAATCATCAAAGAGCTAAAAGCCAAGGTGAAATAAGTCATAATAACTTCACTCCCTTATGGCATACCTTTCACGCTACTCATACATGTCCTTGGCATGGACACTACTCTGAACCCTGGTCAGCTATCCAAGCATGGCTGGGGGGCTCTGTGGTGGGTGGGGAGGGACATACCACAAAAGTAAATGAGAAACCTAAATTAAAGATTTCCTTAAGTTTTCTTCAAAAGTAACACTACTTCTGTGTTTGAAAAGCTGAGGTTTACATTGATATACGACCTACATGATTACTGTGTATAGCATACCCCGAGTAGTTTATGCTTTCTGTCAGGTTTTAAAGACAGACAAATCAGATTAGCAGCAGTCACTAGCTAAGCACCCAGAATTAGAGGCTACTGAAATTGCTTTTTTCTTTAAATCCTTATTTTCCTGGTGTAGCGCAAACATTTCCCTCAGTTCAATTTATTTTCTAGCCTAGTCACTTAGAGCTGGGAAAGTGATTCAGATTTGGGAAAAACCCAATGTCAGCCATCACATTCATCTATGAGGCCAGGACGTGCTCCCCAGAGCTGGCCCTGCACGCAGGGTTTTTGTGAGCCACCCTGCCCAAAGCACCAGACAGACAGTGTGAGACAGCCCGGGTACATGCTGTCCAGCCTCACCAGGGGCAGGAGTCCTCAGGATGTTGCCACAGGCAGCTGGGAGGGGAGGTGATGCCTGCCCCTGCCCTGGCACCTACAGCCCACCTGCGCTGCAGAAAGGAGAGAGGCAGGGACCGCAGGGAGGGTGGACAAGCAGGAGCTGCCCTGCGCCTCCACCTCCCCAGGAGGGCCCCCCACCTCTCTGGCTTCCCTCGGACCCACATCTCCTCACAAAGACCTGCATCAAACCAAGTGTGCATCACTGGCAGCATGTGTGAGATAGCATGCAGGTTTAAAATACAGCATACACATAGTCAGGAGTGATTGTACACAACTATTTCTACTTACTAGCTACACGTCTCTCTTTTAAAGGCATGTCTGGTACACAGTATTATTTAACCTTGTTTTGGTCAACTAATAAAAACCGAAGGTGTTGGAGTGCATTAAAAGGACGTGCTCCTCATTCAAACAAAGCCTGACTTGAAACTGATTTATTGTTTCAAAAGAGTCATCCTCCATCTTCTAATAAACTGAGAAACTCCGATTATGTATCTTCTTAAAACAGACCTGCATACTGTATGAATAACAAAGCCACGTGCAAATTAAGCACAAAGGCTATCTATAGCTCAGTCAACATGTTTTAAGTGGGTGTTGGAGAACTGAGAAATAAATCTGCAAAGCGATAGCAGCTGACTTGCAGGGCAAACTGTTGCTGCTGAGGTCTCAGTACCCACGGAACATGCGAGGGGAGAGGGAGAGGGAGAGGGAGAGGGAGCTCTAGCCTGACCCCCACAAACTGAGAAACCCCCAGTGGTGGGAACTTTCCATGTGCACTCCTGGAGGGTACATTTCAGTCCAGCTTCATCCAAAAGGAACCCAGTTTGTGTGCTCCAGAACTGCTCTGACACTCAAACCAAAGCACAGTACATGAGGATAAGTAAGATTTGCTTCAGATCCTCATCCCTGGGGCAAAAATAAAACACAAATGCAGAAACACTCACCATCTGTTATGGCCATTCATTTGACTATGGATTTCTCTTTGCTCTCTACATTGAAAATATTTGAGCTTATACATTCCACTGGTACAATTTTCACTGTGCAATAATTTTGCCTGCAGTTCGAAAGAATTAAAAGAATTCCTTTCAGCTTCACAGCTCTCAATTTTCAGCTTTGCTTGGTGACCCCAGCTCCTACGAGTACTGAGCAGCTGGGGAACAGAGAGGGCCAGCTCCTCTGTACTCCACACTCTCTCCTCCTCTGTCTCATTAACGGGTTAGCTTATTTGCATGCTTATTTATGATTCCTTCCCTCTTAGGAACGCAGTACTGGGTGCAGCCACTGCAGGACAGTTAATTTTAGGAACAGATCCTCATTTAAATCAGAAATTTTGCTCTGTAGGTAGACTGAAACAACACACTGCATTAAATGTAGCAGATAAACATTTTTCAGCTGAGCGAAATGGTACCTTAACGATGATTCACAATCAATCACATTGCTTGACCTAACAAAAACGGGCTACTGGAGGGGCTGGAAGGGGGTCTTCACATACCATTTCATCAATAAATTAACAGCAATCTTACCAATAGTAGGACAGTACTTTTCTTCACAGGTAACTTTCTTTCAGGTCATGAGACATATTTCCACAGATCTCTCTCTCAAGGAAAACAATCCTTTGAGCTTGATAATTCCACTTATCCTTCAGCAAATTAAAAAAAAAAAAAAGCAGCACAAACATCATCATTTAATAAAAATACAGTTTTAACATGTACCTTAAAGTCTGTCAAAGTTTTACCTAGTATGTGCTTAACATTAATCTGTACCCTCACCACAGCATATCTCCAATTGCACGTACAGGAAAAAAGAAGAATGTGCTAGCGTCAAATATTCACATGCTCATGCCTGGGTTCGAAGTCCTGGTAAATGAGCATCTAAACATTCTGCTGAAAATTGAGCTGCATTCTGTACAAAAAGTTGTGTTGCATCTACATTNAAAAAAGTGTTTTTCAACAAAATTGCCCCCAATGTAAAAAAAAAAAAAAAAAAAAAGAGAGAGATTTATACATATGTAATCAGATACTCAGGAGTGTGACTAACTTATAATTATGTCCATCTCTTGACAAATTTGACAGCTGTTCTGGAACACATCTTTTCTCTTTTCATCCCTTCTTTCTTCACCATTTTCAGTCTAACAGATGCTTTTATTCTGTCTTGGGTTTTTTTGTTTCTCCTCTCTTCAGTGGCAGTACGCGGGGGAGGGGGGGGGGGTAAGGGAGGGAGGAAGCGTAGGGTGCTAATACACAAAGCAGTGCTTGTTAAAAACTGAACATATCCAGGCAATTCGCCAAATTTAATTCCAAAGACCCCGCTTGTGATTCAATGCTAAAATGGAATATAGCATTGTTCTATCTGTCTGTAGGACACTGTGTCTTCTATGGAAGAGGGGTTAAAAACAAAAGGACAAAAACCAGCTTGACACTCCCCCCAGCCTCCAAACACACACTTCATTCCAGAAAATACCATATTCATTTGCCTTCAGAGTTGTTAGAAATAAATCAAGCAGCAAAAAAACGGGCTCTCACAAACACCATGAAAAAACATTATTGAAGTTCACAGCGGACACGGTAAGAGCCAAAAAGGGGTCAAATTCTGCTGCTTTTATCAGATCTGCTACATTCAGTGTCTGGATTTGGACCTTGTTGCAGTGAAAACTCTTCATTTAGAAGGGATATCAGAGTCTTGCCTGAAAATGTTGTTCCCTGTGTGATTGAAAAATGTAAAATACTGACCAAGCTTCCCCAATTCTTTTGACTGTGAATCCCTTATTTATTTCATAAGCAATCATAACCTGAGGCTAGAGGAGAGGCTGCTCAGGTGAGAAACCACTCATACATGTAAGTCAGTGACTCTGATGCAAAGCCTGAGATTAGTTTATGAAATGGGGAAGGGACAAAGACAAAGAGAGATTACTTATGCTTAAAATCATAATGAGTAATAGTCACACACACTTCCTCTCCCACAATATGCCATGTAGCCTGATTTGTCCCAACAGACATTAAACCATAACGCACCATAATTTAGCAGTGGAAAGGAGTACTAAATTGTGAAATGTGCACAATGTGACTTTAAATTCCAGATTATTTATGCCACATTCCATTACTAGCCTTACGTATCCAAAATAAAATACATATAATGACATCCATAGAAGTAATAATATATTAAACTATATACTTAAGGCACATGCAGAGATAAATCAGTATTTGATTGAGAGTCCCAACCACAAATTTGAACTCATTTCCCATTTAGACCATTTTTTCTTTTTTAACCTCATATGCAAGAAGTGCCTCTCTCTTTTCCCACGACTTTCCATTTTTCTCCCAGGTACAGCCTTTTCTGTCTCTGCCTTACCCCCCCTGCTCATCGCCTGGCTCCCTCTCCTCTTCAACCCGGGTCACTCAGGCACCAGTTGAGCAGGGATTAGCACCCCGTAAGGGCTCACAGCAGATGTTCCTCTACCCTGCTCCACCTGTGAGTTCTCTGCCTTCATTCGAATGACCACTAACAGGGTCCAGCTAGCTTTACTTACAGAGCACAAGGAAAAATTCATCTTTAAAGATAGACAGATAAAGCAGGAAGAGGCTGGATGTGTCAAGGCCGGGAAATAGAAGAGCTTCTCCATTCAAGAGCCATCAAGCCTGCAAACTCTAGGAAATGTGGTCCCTCTTCAAAACCCTAAACACTGTCACCCAGCTCTTTCTCAGTCATGTAGCAGAGGCAGAGGTCCCCCCACTCCGTCACCTGGATGACCATGCAACTTGGCTTTCCCATGTAAACACAGAAAGCAACAACGGTCTGGTTTGAGCCAGGGCAAACTGCTGATGACTCAGAGGTGGCACAGCCACAGATAGCTTCAAATCAAAAACTGAAGCAGCAATAGTCTTTTCCAGGGTTTTTTTCTTGCTTAGTTTCTGGTGGCTGTCTGTGGGTGTATTTTCCTTCTCTTAAATGATGAAAGACTGTAAGCCTCTTTTATTTAGACAAACATATACAAAGACAAGGAGGAAGCAGAACATGATGGGAGAGTGTTGGAAAGAAACTGAACTGCAGGAAAAACTGGACATTGGTTTCCAAAAGGCAAGGCAACACCTCTTTCCTCAGCCACAGCCTGTTTCTTCTTCCAATCTTCTGCTTTATGGTTGCAACAGGAGGAACCAATGGGACAAGATTTATGAGCCTTTTCAGACATCACTCTTTTGGAAGGTGCAGACACACACACTAGTTGAAAATGCTAAGAACAAGTATGAATCAAACCTGCAACTCTAAGTCATGTTCTTTCCCCACAGAGAAACCTCTTCAGCATCACTGTCCGTTTAGGCGCTGAAGCATTTTGAAGATAATAATTACCCATTAAGCATTCTGAATACATAAGCAAATGAAAGACAAGGGAGCTAAAAGAATTCAGCCCATTCGCTCAAAGCCATAAAACCAAGAAACAAGTAGTGATAATATTTAAAATTCTCATAAATCATATGATGTTTGCCACTATAGTATATTGCCTTAATGAATCGCTTAGCATTTTACTAAGTCACTATGCTTGCCCTGTAAAAAATGCACTTGGGAAGATTCTCAGGACCATTTTCATGAGACATTACTTTCTGTAGTCAAAAACATAATGCTTCTCAATAATGTCCATGTGAAAAATTGACATTAAAAAGCACAAGCAACTGAAAGGGCTTTACAGTAACCGTACAAATTTTTCAACTGCTACACAAGTCTTGTGTTTCTCAGTGTTCAATACATGTAAGATCAACCGACCCCTGTCATTGCTGTTTAGGACACCACGCGCTTGACAATTTCAGCTGTTAGGAAAACTTGCATGTTGTCTTCTGAGTCTAGTAAAATTACACTATCCTATTTAGTGACACATTTAATGATGTTTAAACATCACAACAAATGAACTATCTTGCAGCTCTTATGTTCCAAATTCCCACAGACTGGGCTGTTAAGGAATCAAGCTTTTTGGAAATTCAAGAGTTAAGAGAGCTGTTGTACACAAAGTGTTCATTTATAGAGGACATAAATTCTGCATCCTCAAGCATTTTCTTAAACACCCCATTTTCTAACAAGGCATTTATTTCCCAACCTGTCACACAAAATAACCTGGTTCTTCTTCAGTAACTCTAATGTCCTCATCTTAAAACAAACTAACTTGTGTAACTTTGATAAGAAGGTGCACTCAAAAGTACTTTTTATGCTGTTGACACAGCACGGGTAGCTTGCAGACTAGCAAATTTGCTGCGATGAACAGAGTCTGAAGACAGGCTGTCCTTTCACACATTGCTGACCTAATGTTTTACACAGAGGAAAAACCCAGCAAGACCAGGCCACCATTGCTCATAAACTGTTGAGTGTTTGGGTTTTTTTGCTTTATTTTCTAACAGTTCCTCTAATCAAAGCACGCTACTGTTCTTTGTACCACTGTTATGACCCTATAACTGAAGAACCCTAAAGAAGTTTCTCACTCACACAGGAAAGCAAAGGATTCACCCTAACCACTTTAATGCTTTAGTCTAATAGCTGCCAGCTCTAATGAGGGCTCTGTCTGGAAGTTCAGAGATATATGCAGAGTTGAACTTAAATCTTCCCTGGCTTCCTATGCAAACCACAGTGGCCATCAGGCAGATACTACAAAGAAAGGGTTGGAAGGTCAAAGAATTTAAAGCAGCACACCAAAACGACGTACCACCTCTGCAGGTAAGCAGTGCCCAGCAAAGGACTGAACAAGCCATATGTGGAATTGCAGCGATCAACTGAATTTAGAGAGTTTCCTCTCTAAATTCCTCTCAGGGCATAGTGTTTGTTACTAGTTGCATTTTCATTTTAGGTTGATTTGCTTTTAAGAGATAAAGCATTCTTTTTGAAACAGTAGCATATCTTAAAATAGACAAAACTTTTTTCCCCATATTATTCCCCATAACTGCTGCATTATAAAACAATGTAGACCATGTAATTAGGGTGAGCTTCAGGTCTAATAAGTGATAGACAAATCCCACAAAAGTCCCTGCTTCCAATTATTTACACCCTAAGCTTCTGCTCTGCACAGGCATACTCACATACCAAACCTTCTTTCACAAGAATAGTATAATTGGTGTATGTATACAGTTGTACAAGGTATGACAGGTAAATGACTTGACAGCAGATGGCAAGAAAGCCACAGTGGTAGAAGCTCAAAGTGACACCTCTCAGCTATTTTTATTTTAAAGCCACATAGCAGAATCTATTTCCGACCATTTAGATACCTAGAGAAAGAATGCCATCAATGAAACAGAAGGAGGTTGCTTACTTTTGCCTTCTCAAAGGACACATTCCTGGCAATACAAAGGTATCACTAAATTCTTTCTTTTAAAGAAACTGAACAGTCACTACAAAGCAACACTGCTGCATTTATAGTATCACTTTATTTTAAAAAAGCACAGTTTCTGCCACCTAGCTGCTACATGTAGGTTTATGTACATCTCTACCTAAAGGAGTTTCAGCATTTCAGAGATGAAAGTTTATTACAATATAACACAGTTTCGACACAGTACATGTATTACAGCATTTTTAGTTTATACCATTAAATGCATGTGTAAGGGGAGCTACCTATATAAAAGGAATCACCCAGAAAGGCTGCAGTTAAGGTAATTGTAAGCATTCATTACTGAAAAAGTAACAGGCATTTGGACTTGTCTTTGCATTTTTACCGAGACTGAAAAATGCAACTCAGAAAGCACTACCAGCATGCTCTCCTGCAGTCCTGGCAATTGATTCAGCACTTCCCAACACATCCGTGACTCTGTCAGAAGCCCTGTTTTCAATTAAGTATAAGCACGTTTAATGTGTTTTGCAACTATGAAACAGGATAAACTTTGCAATTGTACTTAGAATCTCCACCACAGACCAAGTTCTTACTTACTAATATGCATTTGATTGCTAGATGGAAAACAGTGCTAACAACTGTTGCAAGAAGAAAGTGTTGTGTGGTTCTGGAAAAAAAGTTCCACGTCAAAGCTTCTACACGATACCCCATTGCTAGCCTTAAACATCTGTTAGAAGCCAATAATCATACTTTCACGTGTCACTTCTCTACATTTGCTTAATCATTTGTACCCAAGTCGCAGTGTACTTAATATGAGAGCTATCTCCTATCATGGTATCTCCAAGCTATTTCCTACCTTCAATCACAGTTTCCAAGACTGTGCTCATAGCATGAAATATGTTTCATAGATCTTATGATATCAAAAGTTGTTTCCTGGATTCTCAAATAGCAATGCTTATTTCTGTAATTACTTACCTGAAAGATGAAGCTAAGGAAATAGTTCATTTGGTCTTTAACGCAACGTGCCAGCCAAACCAAAATTATTCCAAGTCATGCTTCATGAACAACCCCAAAACCATTTTTTTCGTAGTTCTAAGTCTAATACAAAATACGACTTTTCCTGCCTGTTAAAGCAAGCAAGCATTTGCAATGGTAATAAAACACTGTGGCAAAGTCTCATATCAGCCTAATTCTTCCCACTGTGTATTTCCCTCCCTGTATTCTTAACACAAACACACATATACAGACGCTGATCTAGCAGACGACTTGCATGTTCTATGGCTAAGTACATGAAGTATTGCCTCTTGAGCTCACGAGGCTGGCTGGTTGATGCATCTAGGGATAAGCACATACATAGGTGCATTTCTGAGCTGGGACAAAATTTCGTTTTAGTGAGCACGTGCCACTAACACCTTGCACCCTGAGACACAGTTGCCCTCTGAGAATTAGTTATTTAAATAGGCTTGCATTTGGTTTCATATTTTAGCCTATTTTCTTTTTTTAAATAGGCGCTTCACATTTCCATTTGCACCCACTGCCTCTCTGCAGCTTACCATATAATGGGGGAAGGAGGGAACACTGAGTGTTAGGAGAAGACAACTAGTCCTAGGTCTCCAGAGATGAGTTATCCACTTCAGAGTAATCTTCATTACTTTTAAAACTATTTGTCTTTGGAAGTTTCAAGAGAAAGCTATCCACTAATGTAATACTTTGTAGAAAATGACCCTTCTAAAAATAACCTTATTTTTTAAGCTCCTTACTCAAACCAAGGCAAAATCAAGTTAACTATCTTATTCTTTGCAACATTAAGTTAACATCACCTGGCTCCAGATCCCCTTATTTACTCTCATGGAAGATAGTGGAGTGACTCGAGTACTGCGTTCAGTTTTGGGCCCCTCACTACAAGNTTTAAGAAAGAAAATTACCATTTTTTGCTTTTAGGTTCCAAGCAACCAACCAATAAGTATCCAGTAAATCATGCTTAATTTTTAACTTTAAATACAGCCCTAACTCAGCTTGCTTCCAGTGAAGCATTTAATAAACTCCTATTAACTGGGAGAAGTTCAGCTGAATGCAAAAATCTTCAAATCAGAGGCCTGCATTAGATGTCCACTGAGGCTCTTTTACCACAATGGACTTTCTTTAAATGAAACTGGCCTGCATGAAGCCTTTTGTCAAAAAAAGGCCTATATCAAGACAAACTAAAACTTCTCAGGATAGCCCAACACGGTCTACAGTAGGGAATATATAAGTCATTTAGACAAGGAAGTCCAAAGCCTCCAGCATTTCTATCATCACATTAATTACATTTACTAGAGAGTGAACAGGTGGCAGCATAGAGATCTGAAAAAACAATTCCTTAACGTGAAGTAGCCTAACACCTACAACAGCTGTACAGGGCAAAAAGAAATCTATGCAGTTAGTTCACCGTTCACTGTAAATTAATTGCACTTCCAATTTTTGGGACACAGTTTTATTGGATTTTTGCACCTTGTGTAAGAATGCTGCACGGAACAGGAAAGGAAATTCTCCTCGTCCTTCTAAAGGGAGTTTGAGAACTGTGCACAGATCTTCATCAACAGCTGCTTGTACCAGACCACCAAAGCCACGGTGGCGAAATGATGCTCTAACAGTAGCTACAGGCAGCTTCTCTTCCCTCGCTGTGGTAACTCCCTAACTGTTTTAGTAAAGGGCAGATGTGCATGACCCAGTTGAAAACCCATTTTTATTTTGTTATGGCTTTGGGGAAGGAAGAGTGTTGCATGCAGAATTCAGCGTTGATTAAAAAGCACTAACATTTGGCTGAACAAAACCCAATTTAGCCCCCTGGGCCTGTCTGACCCACTAACCACTGCTTCCTAACTGCTCTGTTATGACAAAGTTTGCCTGAGAAATGCAGAGCAAAAATAAAATATAACGCTTACGTCAGTTTTGCAACATTTCCTTAATGATATTACTGTGAAAATCCCCATTCCCTCACCCTCAAATTTATTGTTTTTAAATTAAACATTTGTAACAGAGACATAACAACTGCTGGAGTCTCTTTAGTGACCGAACAGGGAACACACGGAAATATCAGATAGACATACCACATCGCTCAAATGCGGACAATAAATTTATAGCAAGATCTTGTTTCACTACAGGGAAAAGATGGGGGAAGAAGCACAGAGTATTTTGAGAATTTAACACGCACCATCACTATGTTAAAGGATACCACCTTCCTCCAGTCACTCTAAGTCTATCCAAATACGCATCACATACCAAAAAAATTATCCCCATTCTGTTTCCAGTTTTCTTTCAGGTCGGCTTCCTTAAGACACAGGTCTTTCATACGTGTTATAGGCTCAGGGTTTGCCTAGGGCTTGTGCTTTCCTATAGACCTGCAGTAGTAAACCCTATACAAAAGACAATAGCATAAAAAGCAGAGCCAGGTAGCATGGAACACATTTAGCCTTTTCTTCCCAAAGTAAGAGCAAAGGTACTAGTGTCATGCAGGAATAGGGGCACGGTAGCTACACTTGCAATACCTCCACCGAATTTATCAAGATTTGGTGCCAAACTTAAGTCCCAGTTCTAAAGCATGCAGGGAAAACTGCATCTTTTATTATTTTTTTTTAAATAAATGTAGATTTCCATTTATCACCACGAAAGAGGGAAAATTTGAAATAAGTACCAGCCGCTAAGTGCTCAGAAACCAAACAGTAAACAAAAGCCTGCAAAATAATAGCAGGTCTTGTGATTTTTTTCAGCGTTCAAGGACTACAACAGACAATGGCTGGACAGGAGCAGGAACCAAGAGCAAAGATTTTGTGGTGCTTAAGAAGTAGATGCCTGCAGCTCTCAAAGCCTGCACAGAAAGCAATAAGACTACAGAGACCCCCCTTTTTAAAGAACATGAGACATCTTGCGAGTAGTAGAGGTTAATGGCATATTGCAAAAATATGCTTCTTAAAAGGGAGAAGGGACTGTCACGTTTAGAGATTATTAACACTTAATCATTCTACAGGACCAAAGAAAATTATGCTTAGTGACCTCTAATGTTTTGAGCTTTCCAAAGATAAATTAGAACTTACAAGAAAGAAATAGGGAAAAATCAGCAGACCCCAAAACACAGCCTCTCTGTACAACTCATACATTTGCTTTCCTTTCCAATTGCTCCCAAGCTGAGGGAATGTCCAACACAAGCCTTCAAAACTACGGATAGGTTTAATTTCACAGAGACAATTCTTTCATGCAGGGGGGGGAAAAAAAGCAGCATACCACAATGTACATTTCAAACATTTTTTCCACAAAAGAGGTTTCAATTTCTTAGGACAGAAAGGCCTTCCTCGTATAAGTATCTTGCTTGTCTGGATTAAAAAAAAATAATTCTTACTGGTTTTAGTTCTTCTGCCAACATCAACTTCTTAAACACTATAAATGCAATCAACGGTGAAAAAAGAATAATATTTGCTCCATCATCAGAGGTCACAGACATGGAAGGCCTTACCACACCACTGTACATCACAGCAGAACAAGGCTGGGGGGGGCATCAGGGCATCCAGGCACTATATCTGAGAAGAATTTGGGAAACCAATTCAGCAGCTCCCAGTGGGTCCTGCCTGAAAAATGCCTTGGAAAACAAGTAGCACAGCTGTAACGCAAGAGACTTTGAAACTAGGGCTCCATAGTTGTGACATGATGACAAGACAACTTGATGCAAAATGCTTTTTTTCAAAAAAGCTTTACTGCATTTTTTTTGACAAAAACCTATGTTCACAGTTTACCGTTCCCACAAAGAGAGCTTGAAGATGCTCTTCTAAATGGTGTTGTCTACATATAAAGAAAAAATAGGCACATAACACAGCTCATGTGAAAGAAAATCACAAGCAAGGGACCTTGAGCGCTCAAGCTGACAGTTTCCATGGTTTGAGATTAAAACTCTGTTGTACTCCTGCTTTTTCCTGAATGTCCCACACATGCATACAAAAGGCAATCCCCGTAAAGCCCAAAGGAGTTGGATTTAATGCAGTAACTCCAAACAGTCCAATTTCGTTATCTATTTCAGATGCCCATAAGAAAAACAGCATTCAGTGCAGTTATAAAGTTACCCTTTCATTGTCCGTTTTCTACTCCTATAGGTAGTCCTGGCTTTCTGGAGATGGGCTAATGAGAGACCATGCCAGCCATCAGCAAGCTCTGCAGTGGGCACCGAACCCCTGACAGAGTCTCAACAAGGTACGTGTTAGCCAAGCCCTTGTTTTCTCTACAGAGAGGAGGGGTCCCATCTAAACAGATACTACCCCAGCAGACATTACTGAGCCGATGGAGCAGCAGGGGAATAAACGGCACGGAAGGAAAGATTTAGAAAAGCCAAATGCTGCTAGAGTTAATAATCATGGCCTAATTCAAACCAGGCTTCTCTAAGGCAGTTCAAGTTCATTTTAATGACTACACAGGTTTTTTTTCTTGACATAAGCCAAAGGGGTTCATATCAGAACCACAGCAACCACTTGGGAGGCAGGAAGCTGCTGTGCTTATCCTATGTGTAGCATGACCTGCATTAATTAGTATGTAGCGCTGCATGTTTCCTCAAATCATCTCCAGCGCATACATTCCTGGTCTCACATTCATGGTCACCACAGCTATGAGGGAGACAAAAGACATTGGTGAAGCTCGACGGCACTGCTGCTGGGCCTCTTCCACACGTCTCCACAGGGGCACAGCTGCCGCGGCTAACATTTGGGAAGGTATTTCCTCATGCAAACTCCTGCCGTGGATGCTGCAGGTAAGCCCACACACAGCTTCATGGAGAGAGACAGCAGGAGACAGAACTCCCAAGCAAAGCTGTAAATGAAAAAGCTGGCAGGCCCGTGTTAATAGCCAATTTCAGGTCATGTGAACAGAGGCAAGTTTAGGTTACTATACAACCCTGTTAGGAAAGAAGCTATACAGTCCAGACAGAACACTACCAGACATCCAGACTGAGCAATTTTTGCCCCAGTGAATACAGGGGGATTGCACCTGAGGGTAATCAGAAAGCCACCTAGTCCACTGGGCTTGTTATAAGTGTATGGCAGCAGTATACACAAACACAAGGAGGAACCCTTTTATGCAATATTACTTTTACATCTGCAAAAAGTCTTTTCTGTTTTATCGACTGCATTCCATAAACAACAACAAAACAAACAGGCAGATAAAAAAGCAGACACAAGGCAGGGGGAAAGTAAAAAAGAAAGCTCGCCTTGTTTCACATTGAGCCTTGAAAGGCTGTGGAAACACCATCCTCAAAAACCCCTTGCAGAAAGGATTGCAGATGCCCAAGCCATGCCTTACACTTTGTCCTGCAGCCACAAAAGCCCCTGATCATGCTGGTTTCCCACACAAGGGATGCTGGCAGTGGGCATGCAGCTAGGAAGGGCTGTAATCCTGCTGTCCTTCTCTCAAGCTTCATGTTTTGCATCATTAACTTCAGTGCCTAAGAGAAACACAGCTGTCTTGGCACGTCATGCTCAAGGAAGAAAAGCAGTTTCTGAGATAATAAGTGCAAAAGCTCCTTAAAAGGTCCGTGATGACCTAGGGGAAGGATTTTAAATTAATTGCCAGTATCTCCTAGCAGGAAGCACCGGCATGGTACATCCGGAGTGCTGTGGGAGGCCTGGGATGCAGGCTGTCACCAGGGTGCTCTTCCCAGCTGTCCCCTTCAGGACAAAGGGGGGCATGCAGCAGCTGCCAAGTCAGAAAGCTTTAAGGGTCACAGCTCCAGCTGTGTCCGCCACCAGAGAGCAAAGGCTCTTTCTGCAAGTCCACTCGTCTATGGAAGTCATCAGAGTGCCCAAGAGGAAAAGCCTGAATGTCTCTGGGACCACATGTAGCAGCTCAGGATCTATTCAGTTTGGGGTTATTGCTGTCACAAGAGTGATTTGGCCTGACAAAAGAAAATGCTATTAAAATGGCAAATAATTGCAAGTTCAACAAGGCCAACTGTAAGGTCCTGCACCTGGGTCAGGGCAATCCCAAAGATGGATACAGGCTGGGTGATGAGTGGATTGAGAGCAGTGCTGCCAAAAAGGACCTGGGGTATTGGTGGATGAAAAACCAAGTATNTCCATGGGTGGGAACTAGATCATCTTTAAGGTCCCTTCCAACCTGAACCATTCTATGATTCTGTAATTTCTCTCCTGTGTTTAAACTTGAGTAAGAAAAAGAAATCTCTCTCCATAGAGATCTAATAACCAGATGCAAATGCAAAGCACAAGTGTTGGAGCAATGAAACATATGCAACAAAAAGCTTGACATATTTTCTGAGTAAGGCAATAGAAAACACTTACTTTATTTACAAGGCACAGATGCTAACATAAGGGACATTTCACACATGCAGAAGATGACAGATTACTGACCATGTGGGAAGTGGGTACAGCAGTCACGCTATATGTCACATATGGAAGGAAAAAGGCATGCTTCCCTCCTACTAATCTTACCGCCCTCTTCCCTAAAAAACAAAGGGTTAAGGATCAAGTATTTTAAGAAGGATTACAGTAGATGAGAACTTAAGCAGACATGATGGCATTTTTTGAATCCATAAACCTGCCTTATAGCATGGAAAAGAGGAAGAAAGCTTTGGGAACTCACATTTTGGCTGGATAACTGCTTTTCCTCTTCTGCGTCTTCTTACGAAGTCGGTATAAGACCCTCCCCAGGAGTCTCTGCACAGGGACCCATTTGGCATGCCAGAGGAAGAACTAATGAGCAGAGATACCACCTTTCCAAGTAGCTAGTAGTTTCTTTGTTGGTTTTTTTTTTCCCCATTCTCATCCTTCAGTTAAACTCCAACAACCATGTTGCAAACAAGGAATATTCCTAATTCTCTAACCCATTTGAACAGAATTTTTTCTAACAAGGTAGGTGATCTTCATAAAGCCGACTGCTGTCCTACTGGCAGCATACTGACCAATTTGGCAAGTACTTTATATACAAAAACCAGCAATGCTATCTAAGATCCAACTAATCATGCATGAAACAAAATAGTTTTGTCAACTAAATGCGTTTTGTTAAGGGGAAGAAGTAGATAACGCTGACTAACTACATTGGTATTTTCCTGAATTTTTTGTTTGTATGTTCTTATAAAAACAGCAAAAAAAATTCAGTGTGCAGTAATTAACACATTTATACACTAGGTTTTAACAGCAGCTGGGGCAAACCCATTAGCCTTGGCAACAACATTTAACATTCCACGTGTGCTGTGCCCTTCTGTCACTGTGGAAACAGAAAGCCAAGCCTCCAACTTGCCTCCAATAGAGCACTTTATTTTGCTTTGAGAGTGTCTCTGGAATTTCTGGGGTTTTTAAAACTGTTTCTCCCAATGTCCCCACTGTTTTCTGTCTCTAGCAGAAGTACATCACTTGCTTTGAAAGTTTTACAGAAAAATAAAATAATTTTAATGAAATCTGCAAACTCTTTAAGGCTAAAATCATTTGAGTCTTGACTCACTGCTACCTCATTTGTGTTTTGTTTCAGCTCCACCCACTCCCCAAATACTTATCTTCAGTCTGCCATGGCTACTTTAAATTAGCGTTTTCAAGAGTTTACTCCTTCATGGTTCATTTCTGCCTCCCTGAGGTTTCCACTGAGGAATAAGAGGAATTTAATACGTGGTAGATTACAACAATTTCTCAAACACGGCATTGCAAGCATATCAGTGGCAGATAGGATGAAAAACCTCAAAGAATTTCAGGAGGAGTTTAAAGATAGTATCTATTGTATGCTACTCACAGCTCAAGTTTGAAGAGGAAAACAGGTATTTTCAAACTGTTTAAAAATAATTTAAAGGGAGGGACTAAAAATTACAGGCTATAAAAACCAAAATGACTTAACTGGCTATTTTTTATTCCATGTCATTATTTCTTTAAGTTTCCAGACGTTATCTGAAATGGGGGATTTTCATCAGACAATTACCATGCATGAGAAACTGCCACTTTAATTTCAGCATGGACATGGGAAAAACATCTACGGAGAGAAGGTATACACTGTGCGAAGGAAATAATTACTAACATGGGCTACACCGGTCACACATAGCAAAGCCCCCTCTGCATTGCATTCCTTGTATTTGCTGATGTAAAATTCTGGCTCAGAAAAACGCAGTTATCAGCTTTATTACCACATAACTTCACTGGCTGGGAAGCAGGCTATAACAGATGATGCACTAGATTCTGTTACATTCCCCTGACATGGTGTGACAAATATCTCGGAGATTTCAAGGCTTTTGTGCCAGCGCCCATCACAGAGCCTGAGCAGATGTTCCATGAAGTGTTATTTTTTGTTACACCTTGCAGTGGTGGGCTCTTGACAGATGTGCTGGAGCAGATCCCTGTGCTTGCACTGAAAGTTCTCTCCAAATACTCCCACTAGTCATCTCTCTTTCCTCCTGACTTTTTTTTTTTTTTGGTAATACATGCCTAAGCAGCTCAAGAAAAGCATTTAATTTCCCATAAGGGAAGTTCCATGTGGCAAACTTATTTTCAGCTGTGTGCCTAACAAATACAACAACTCATTTTACACTTTTGTTTGGGAAAGTGCATGACATTTATGTCAACACAGTTGTGGCAACAAAAGCGTAAGTTTACACACAAGCAGCAACCATTTAAAACCTTCCAAAATGTATTCCTTAAAAAAAAACAATGCAAAAATAAACAAAAAACAACCAAAAATAAAATTATAATTACTTTAGTAGAGAAGTTAGGAAAAAGTAATGAAGATCCAGCCAGAGCTTTGCACTAATTCAGATTTGCATGGCATTTGTAGGCACTGCGTGGGCCCAGGACTTCATTCCAGCAAATCCTGACAGAGATGCCCAGAACCTAGAATTTAAGCAACTTTATAAAGAGGTCTTGATGAAAGCGCTCTCTTAGGTTGCAGAACACTTCTGACCCATCAGAAAGCAAAACACATATAAACCCAAAGAGGTTAAAAAGCAACCGGTGGGAAATCTCTCTGGAGAGATTTCAAACGGCAGCTGCTCTCCTGGGGGAGGCTCACAAAGGGCACAGCCACCAGCCAACGCTCACCTTCACCCTGCAGCTTCACCTATGCGCTGTCTGCACTAAGACTGAAAACTCTCCATGCATTTTTCTAGCATGCAAGCTGCCAAAAATTCAGACTAAACAGTACAGCAAAACTCAGACGTTGGAGAGTCTCAGCTAGCTGTGCCTTGCTGGCAGCACGAGGGAGTGGGATTCCTCCTCGGTTCACCATAAGTGGCAGCTTCCACGGCTCCAGCTCAGTAAAACCGCCAATAAGCCCAAATGTATGTTTCCAATATTATGAAAGCCAGCACACTACTCAAAAACGTAATCCTCCTCTGGCTGGGCTCCCATCATTTACTCTGGTTTGTGGATCTCCCAACCAGCTGCGCTGTTAACACAAGGTGTCCTTTCTGCCTGCCCAGTCCACAAACCAGCTGCTTCCCTACTCCTGAGCCACTATCTGAGCAAGTTTTGCCCTGTTTACCTTCAGCACAATCCTATTCTCTGATTTGTGTGTGGTTTAGAAGGGGGCAATTCTTATATTGTCATTGGCTTTGAAGGAACATATACAAAGACAGAGTTTTAGGCTGCAATATGCAGTGATTGCTCTATACTTTTAATAAAACATTTTTTAAAATCCACAAGATTATGAAGGTTGTATCTTAAATTGGATACTCCATAACTTCAAGAAGTCCATTCTTCTTCATGACACAGGTCCTGACTATCTTTGAACCACAGGCTTTTCCAACATTCCTCCCCCCAGGAAAAAAAAAACAAACAATCACCCAAACATTAAGTACAAACACATTCATGAAACTTTAGGTTAAAATTTAAAGTGTCACATGCACTCAAGTACCAAAGCACAAAAACAAACACACACAAAACTGACAAAAAGAGAAGCACTGAGGTTTGTACCATGCTGACAACTCTGCATCAGGCGCATCTTTCTATTAATGAAACATAAGCTCCATTCACATTTTGAAATTGCTGCTAGTCAAACAGCTCCAAAAAAAAAGGAAAACAAAAGATCCTGAATTCTCATAGTCCTCTGTGCTGCTTGTAAACCTTTCCCAAGCTGCAACTCCACATGCAAGCTTTTGAGCCTAAAACCCAAGAGACAAACAATTACGTAGAGGGAGACTGCCAAAGCACCAAGACAGAGCAGCAATAGAAAATAACAAACAGCGGAGGACTGAGTGACACATACGATGCTATCTACTCGTTACACTGAACGGTCACATCTCCTCCACCGCTGTTCAATGTGTTTACACAGGAGGGGTGACGGGGAATTTTGATGGGCACAGCCACCTCAGCACCCCAGATGTCCAACATTCTTGCCTGCCTGCAGAAGAAAAGTTGGGAGAGGATCAGGAGACAGATTCCTCTCCCAGTACTGTCACAGTGAGTTCGCTCCTTCCAGGACGCAGGCTACATCGCGTACAACCTGGAAGAAGCCACCTTACAAGACGGACAAGATGGACCAGAGCCACCATGGCTCTGTTTCGTCCTTTGTGGATATTGACCCAGAAGTTCTCCCAGCGCAGGCTTCTGCATCTGTACAGAGCCTCGCAGGCTCAGCTGAGACACATTACTTCATTACAATCATCTTTGATGTCCCACACAGAGACTAAACTATCTTTCATTTGCTCACCACAACTCAAACCCAGAGGCACTCGTACCCAAGAGGATTTCAAAGAACCAGCCAGGAGAAGAGAAAGGATTTTGATTTCCCTGGACAGCTCAAACCAATCCAGCCACAAGCACGCTGAGGCAAACCCTGAAGAAGGACCCCCCAGACATGTAATCACACATCCCACCAGACCGGCACCCCCGTGAGATGCCATGTGCTTCATCAGGAGTGAGCCTCGACCCCACACTCCACAGTAAAAAGCACCTATGTTAAAACTCCACTATAAGCAAATATATACATACTCCGTGGCATTAACACTGTGGTGCCACAAAGGGTTCCAAGTTTTTACAGGAGGAACTGAGCAGCTCCTGAGAAGGTAGCTCCCCTGGCTCCATGCAAGCTCTCTGTGTCCCTGTGGGAATGGCCTGAGGAGCTGCACGGATGAGCAAGGTGATGTGCAGCCTGGGCAGGTGCCGGGGATGCATTTATGGGGTGCAGGTGCATCCCTGTCTGAGGAGGGGTGAAGGGCACACGCAGCCGGGATGCACATGGGGAATGTCAAAAAGAAGAGAAACCCCAGGAGTTTCAGTGGGAAGAATCACCATCGTGGGGAGCGTGGTAATGTAACAACCCACAGCAGCTCCCTCTAAAAACGCTTTACCCCAGTGAAATTTCACTGGGTACAATGCTCTTCTCGAAAAATAAAAAGGCATTTGAATCCAAATACCATCAGTGGAAGTACAATATGCACAATGATTCTGCGTCTGGCTGTACCAGCTGTATATCTCAGGGAAAACAAAATCCTCGCTATGAGAATGTGCACCCACTCAGGGATGACATGATGCCGCTGCACGAGGAATAAAAAAGATACCAAGGAGTAGGCTTCACTGGGTTTATTTTCAATTTATTTTAACCTTATCCTGAAGCAGACTTTGGACTTATTTTTTACAGCAATGACTTCAGATATTGCTAAATATTGCTCAGAGTAGTTGTGGATGCCCTGTCCCTGGATGCTTCATCCCTGGAAGTGTTCAAGGTCAGGCTAGATGGGGCTTTGAGCAAGTGAAAAAATATCCCTGCCCATGGCAGGGGATTGGACTAGATGATCTTCAAAGGTCTCTTCAAACCCAAACCATTCTATGGTTAGGCAGCATTAATCTTGAAAAGCACAGGCTACAGAAAAAATACTGCATAAAAAACAACGCTTGCAACATGACGACTGCCAGAACAACAGCACACGGAAGCAAACTTGAAAAAAAACCCACTATACCTGGCTTGAGAAAAACAATTGAATACTTAAAGTCCTTTAAACATTGAAAGTGACCTGCAGATTTCAACTGGTTTATGGAATTCTAGAAACAGTCTGAAAAAGACAGATAATGAGGCACTGCCACTTCTCAACCCTCCCAGGGATGTAATCTATAACCCAGTATGTTTTTCTGAGATGTAACATTTCAAGATCTATCAGACATGTGATAATTCACACACAGGACAGCAGATTTCCTATATTGTTGAATCACACATGTAGAAAGAGAGTGGGAGGGAGAATCTGTAAATATGGTGAAAACACAAATTGTTTAGGATACTGGGAAAAATCTGAAATGCACAACATTTTCTCCTCCGTCTCCTTCTCAGACAAGGAGGATTACAGTGAGAAGGCAAAATTAAGTACTTTTTAATAGCATAAGCAGGTGTTGTGAAGATAGAAGAAGGGCAGCAGTAAAAAATTTTACATTTCACAGGTTTTAAGAGAAGATAAACTTAGTATTAGTTTCTTTTTTTTTTTATAGGAGCAAGGTTAAATATATTTAAAAGGTGCAAGATTTAACAGAATATGGACTACAAACACTTGGCAATTGAAATCCAGCCACCCTTAATGACCGATACTAATCAGATTTTACTATTGCTGTGACACACAAAAGATTTTGGCTCCCGCCTGGACGAAGCATACAGATGAATAAAAGGAAAGAGGACTGATTTTCTTTCAGGATTTGCCCCCAGCTGTTTATAAGAAAGCCTGGTTTAGGGAATACTTGAACCTAATCTGGACACATTTCATAGAAAAGCGAGGACTGTTTCTATGGGTGGCAGAAGTCCTCTGAGGTGGAACTCCTGAGGTTACTGCCTAGGAGGAAGGGATGGTTCCCTCTAGGATGCAGGAGCAAGTGCTGCTGGGGGGCTGGAGGCGCTGCAGAAGGTGTGAAGGACAGGGGGCAGCCCCATCACGGCACAGCATGAACTCCTGGGTTTGCAGGCTCTGCGTAGCAGCAGCTCCTGCACAGGGACTGCAGAGAGCAGGATGCAAACCCACACGAAGGCAGGCATCATTTCATCCCACATTTGCGCACAGTGTTCTCCTCATTAAACAAAAAAAAAAACCATACACAATACACATATCCATTCGGCTGCAACCACTTTTCTTACTTGAAAGCAACAGTTTGAGGAGTACAAAGAAGAAAATAATGAAAATACACAGTTCCCAAGAAACGACACCGTATCACTTTTCAGAACTTTTAGGAACAAAAACCTTCCACACTTTTTGTTCATTTTGTAAATTACCAGCCCCCTCCCCACCTCCTAGATAAGACACTATGTTTGGGAGAGCGTGCGCCATGATGTAAGAGGCCACCGGGTAGGTTTTCTCGCACAAGACAGAGAGGACTGCGCTGGTTATTGCCAACAACCCTCCAGCCGACACAAACCCTAACTGGTGTTGAACACAATGTGCCCGACCCTCAGAACGTCAATGGCCACGGCGGGCTCTCAGCACCTCCAGAAAAAGAAAAACAAAAACCAAAAAATGATTAGGCTCAGCAGGCCAGTCCTACAGAAAAATTTTGTGCAAGAAAGGACAATTCAAATGGTCCCAAGGGGAACCAGTCAAACACATCCTTCACCTTGGATCAGGAAGCTCAACACAGCGTCGGGGCTCCAAACAAGTCTTGGTTAGATGGTCACACCAGCCACAGCCTACCCAAGGCCAAGGCAGCAGTTACACAACGGCACAAACAAAACACCGTATTCATGAGGGACTGGATCCCCAGCTGACAAAGACTTCTTTTTGTAACTTCTTTTGAAGTTTTTCATCTGAAATTTGTGCTAGAAGTACCCTCTGGAGCCTGCCTGACCACGCCACCGCCACCGAGTCGAGCTTGATCATCCAACAGCGTTTCTAAGCAAAGAAGTCATCAGACCTTGGAGTGTTGTGCTATTATCATCTTTATTAGCAGAATGTTCAAGAAATGTTTTCTTCTCTCCACTCCCCTTTTCCCAACTGTTACATCCAGGACAAGACATTCTATACAGACATAAGACATACATTTCAGACGCTGCTGCAGAGCCACAACTTGCAAGACTAACTTCAGCGTTTTTCTAAGATTTTAGGACTACAGTTAAGATTTGCTTCTCCTCAGGATGAATCATCCACAAGATACATGTTATTTAACAAACTTTATTTCCCGCCCCATCCCCCAATAAGATGTCGCAATCCAATGAGTACAATTTTCTTTGTAAGAAACCTGAGAACATTTCTCTCCCTCTCTCATTTCAAGATTTATTTGGCATCAATCCATGTCAGCAGAGTAAAAGTGTATGTTGAGAAGGATACTAATACACAGACACGAGAGAGGCTGTCAACTTTACAGTTTCATTTAATATCAAAAGTTAGGAAAGCATAGTCTAAAGAGTGAGTATAACAACATACATGCAAAAAATAAGCTTTTTGGTGCAGATAATAAAGCTAGTTGGTTTGTTTCAGCCTTCAGAGTTGCAGAGGCAGTAGGGATCTGTACTTCAACATGCACTGAAAGAGGTTTTGGAAACTTCAAAAAAGCTTAGCAAAAAGACCGTAATACTACAGGAGTCTGATCTTCACTAAGCTAGGGAACAAACCAGTTAATAAGCATTTAGAAATTAAGGACTTAGGTGATGCGAATTAATTTAACAAAGTAGCAACCACAGGAATTCTGTCAGCTTCCTTTGGCTTTGGTTGAGTAATTAATTCCTCTTTTTTTTTTTTTTCCTTCTCCTTCTTAATTAAAACCAGAGACGGTGCCAGCACCAGTGTGTGCATATTAACACACGGGCATGCACTGATAGCTCTGCTTTAGCAGCTGCAACCTCTAAGCAATAATATGCCACTGGCAAACTGGACCAAAGATACAGCTGTGTTTTTCTTCTTTTTTTTTTTTTTTACTTTTTCCTCCCCTCTTTTTTCCAAGTCTCCTAACTTTCACTACTGCTTCATTCATTCGGGTCTACCGCTGGTTGAAAGGGAAGCTCGCAGGAAGCCGCCCCTGCTAAAAAGGCCGGCGCTAGAAGGATGCGAAGGCTGAGCCCGCGGCGCCCACCACCGAGCGACCCACGGGCAGGACCAACCCGCCCTCGGCGGGGCCTCGCCGCTGCTCCCGGTGAAACCCGCTCACCCCAAGCGCTTCCCTACGCTTCAGTTTGGGAACGGAAGGCGCCACTTTCCATCGACGCCCCATTCCCTCCACCAAAAGGAGGAAGGGGACCAAGACCCCCAAGCTACAAGAGCTAAAAGCGCATCACTTGATCCCAAGGGCCCACGGGATTCCCTCACGCTCCCGCCGGGACGCTGCTGCGCGGCACACGGGCGTCCTCAACGCTTCCCACTTTGACGGGGCACCTCCGCCCTCCTCCCACATCCCCCTCCGAGCCCCCAGCGCCATCCTCCTC
>VXBO01011463.1:97716-125189 GCA_013400135.1 Rhinoptilus africanus
AGCGCCGCCCCGCGGCCTGGCGGGGGGAAGCCCGGCGGCCGGCCGGGCCGGGGGGGGGGGTGTCCCTGAAACGGGGGCTCGTTTTCTTATTTTGGCCCCTTTTTTCCTCGCCCTCAGGCGGCTTCCAGCGCCCCGGGCCCCTCTCCCCTTCAAGGGTCTCACCTGGGACATGGGGCTGAGGGCACCCGCGACCTTCAGAGGCGGCGGTTCTTAGTGTTTCTCCCCCCCGGCGACAGGAAGGGCAGCGTGTGCCCAAACATCACGTTGTCTCGTTAATACCTGTATTCGTGTTCAACACTCTGGTTCTTGCCTTCACCGCCTCTCCCCAACCTGCGAATGCCTCTTCGCCGAGCGCCGCGGGAGCTGCCACTGGGATGATGATGTTCCAGCTGCACAGCCATGTGCCACGGTGCTCCCGCAGTGACTTTTTCATTTCTTGAAACACTGTGAGGAATGTACCTTAGCTTTTGGGAAAACCAGCGCAGGGGACCCCTAAGTAACAGACTGGGTGGTTTTGGGGGCGTATGGGTGGCTTCGCTGTGGGGAGCTTACCGGTCAAACCCCTCCATACCTTGGCACGTTGGAGGCAGAAAATAATTGTGTCACACAGGAGTAAGCGCAGACGCAGGTGATGAGTACGGAAGAGAGTGGTAAAGTCAGCTTTTTCAGGGCAGTTGCTTTTCTGAGTTGGACTTTTACCATCAAGTTCTACCGAAACATGAGGAGGAACTTCTTTACCTTGAGGGTGGCAGAGCACTGGAACAAGCTGCCCAGGGAGGTGGTGGAGTCTCCGTCTCTGGAGACATTCCAAACCCACCTGGATGGGTTCCTGTGCAACCTGCTCTAAGGTGGCCCTGCTCTGGCAGGGGGTTGGACTAGATGATCTCCAGAGGGCCCTTCCAGCCCCTACCATTCTGTGCTTGCCTCAGATGCAAAGGCCAGCTCTTTTGTCAGAATAAATGCATCTACAGTGACTAATATAAATCAGATGGTGCTGATTTACATTAATTGGATACTTGGCATGCGTTTCCTTTGCCTTTGTCACAATAATAGTATCCTAATTTTCTGTTATTTCCGTGAAGCATAAGGATATATTTCATCTTCTCCCGTGATTATTAACAAATTGATCTATTAAATTATGTAACCATATTATTCCCCTCTCAATGAGATCGATTGCTTAAGAACACATTAATATAACACAAAGGCAAAGGAGTGACAAAAGTGTGAACACTTCTTTTCAGGGAAATTAGTTCGTACTTTGCCATTTCAGGCCCCTGCTCCCAAAGCAGTGTGTGTCTGTGCTCACATATAAAAGCTGCAATGTTAAAGCTGTGGTTTGTTTTCCATTAAAAGAAAAATCCCAGTCTCTTGGGCCAAAATCATTGGAGGCTTTCGCATTGATTAGAGAACATACGCGGTTTTCCAGTAAGGACTACAGGCCCAACGCCATGCGCGCACTGCAGCATCGGGGAGTAAATGCTTCTTCTCTACCAGGCAATAAGTGGATTGATTGAATAAGCCATTTTTTTAAAGATGGGAAGAAAAATTTATACCACAGCTGATCACTGGCAACCTGCTTCCAGTCCCCACTGGGAATTAAAGCAGATGAGCTATGCACCTTTGAAAAATGATATTAATCATGGAAATAGCACATGACCCTTAACTAGAGTGGCACTAAGTAGCACTGAAATAAGGCGGGAACTGAAGGCAAATGGTAAGAGCACCCCACTGTGTGCAGCACTATGTGCTGGTGAGGGCATAAGTTAATTTCATTTTTTAAAAGAAATTCTTTAGTTAAATTTATGTTCTGTGAAGCTCTTGCAACACACTGCTTGATTAATATTTGGGTCAGCTGAAAAATATGTCCCTGATTCTGACTGCGGTTGCACTTACGGGTGACCTGCATCGTTGAAATCCGTGGGACTGGTTGCTCAGGGGAAGTTGGTCAACAGGGTCAGTGCTGTCTGGACTGGGTTTACATATTTGCACCATTCCTATGGCAGTGCAGAAGGAGTTGTCCATATTAACATGTATGCAGTCAGAGGAGGGACTCGCTGTCCTTTATTAGCTTTCTGTCATCCTCAGAAACGTTGGTCATTTTTCTTTCCAAAGAGTAAAGCAGAGAACAGCTGTCCAAATATTGGTTATGGCTCAGCAGTCAATGGGGATTTCCACTCACAGAGATACTGAGTCTCTGACAAGTGACGTCAGAAGTTTTTGGTTCTTTAAGCAAAACTATATTACAATACTCAAATGAGGTCAAGGAGGCAGGAATACTTAGCTGGAATTTCTGCTAGGAATAGAAACTGAAGGATTTCATTTCAGAACTAAGATGTCTGTAGAAACAGGGACTTCCCTAGCTGGGAAAGGGTTGTGACTGGATTCTGGTCCATGCTTTTACTTTTATCGAGTACATAATGGCAAGGAGAGAGGCTGGAGTGTGCAGCATTTCAGGAAGTCTTAGTAGCTGAGTGGCTCCTTGCGTGCCGTAGCAGTAGGGTAGTGCAAAGGCCTGCTGTGAAGTACGCTGGAAGCCAGATTGATCCAGACAAAACTGGCAACAAGGGATTATAAAATTACAAAATTTGCAAATTTGATCTGCAAAAGAGGTCGTTAGAATTTTGCACTGATTAATGTCATTCTTTGCCTCCGCTGGGTGCTCGAATCCTTTTCCTTAGCTTGGGTAACACCCTGCAAACATTTCGCTATTTGTCGTGTTACCCTAATACTTGTGTGATGGTATCAGGTATTTCAAGAAATGCTTTCACTTCCTGCAAGCAATATGCTTGGTGTCTCCTAACCTAGTCTGGAGCAGTGCGTTCTTCTCTGGAGATGTTTTTAAGAGGTCATGATTTGCAGGAGAAAATTGAAGCTAAGCTTCAATATCAAGATCTGTCAAGGAGAAGAAAGATGGAAAGGGATGGTCTCATCAGTTGTAACGGAAGGCATGGTATCAATCTGAAACTCCGTATTTCACCACAGATTCCACAATATCCAGCAGTCAGTGGAGAAATGGATTTTGAGAGCAAATGAAGGCTGATTGCATATAATTCTTCTTTTTTTTTTTAAATTTACCAGGCTCCATCTGTCTCCCCACTTATTCCATTGGAGACCATCGCAGCTCTAAACAAATTCCTGTTTTTCTTTGTGGACAGAATGGTGTGGTAGCTGCTGCTACCTGTTTGCTCATCTCTTTTCCACTCCTACCATCTTTCCTCAGGTGGTCTAACTCGACAGGTTGCCCTAGATATGGAAACCTTCCCAATTAAAAGCAGACTCAAAGGCAGTGTTCTCACTTAATGTTTTAGCTTTGACTAAACATTTAGTCTCATTAAAGCTGTTTAATAATAAGATGCGCTAGTGGCACAACTGCTTCAGTGGGTTCTCACCTCACACCGTGTCCTACCGTTGGCTCAATGTGAGCCCCCCTCTGCTGGGTCTCTCTGCTAATACTGAAGCTAAGGGTTAATTACACATATTACTTCTTCTGACTACTACACAGGCAGTGCCAATGGGTAGCAGTCACTGCCAGTTTCCAGAGCATTAGAGTGAGTGTATAGGATGCCGCTCCTGCACTTGGTTTTGCTAAAATCCTGCGAACCTCCAAAAGTTTATAAAATCAGGGACTCATAAAACAGCCTCCCTTTGAATGTTAACATGAGTGTATTTTAAATGTAAGGGAATCAGAAGTGATAAAATCTGATTTTAGGTGTAGTGAGTGTTCTCTGTGGCCTTTCTCAAGGGGGTTCATCCATCCTCTCTGTCTTCAGCTTCTGTGATTCCACGTACGGTCGAGGCACGCTGGGGTTTTTCTCTCCCATGTGATCTTCTGTTCAAAGTGGCATTACAGAGGCCACGGATGTTAAAGAGAAGCAAGATGACAATTGGATCACTTTGTACTCTCATCTGCGTGCAAAGAGGTGACCTTTTCGCGTTTTGAACTCAGCACCTCGGTGTAGATTAAGGGGAATGACTCATGCTCTCCTGCGTCGTTTGTACCTTTTAGATGAAGCTGATCCGCTTTAGACTCCAACTGTTGCTACCAAAACCCCTTCTCAGTGCTCGCTGCAGAGAGCTGTTTGCAAAGTTCATCCAGCAAAATGCTGAACAAAATTGCTCAGATCATTGGTAATGTGTAGTCTGGGGGAAAAGAGAGAAAGATAAAAAATTAGAAGTAATTTGATAGTTTAGCCAGCATGTAGATACTCCTCCTGGAACTCAACATGCAGGTATGATAGTGTAAGGAAAAATATTCTTCAATATCAAAACTGTTTCTTATTACCAAGTAGGTCATATTTCCAGCAACCATTTCTCAATACGTAAATATGAGCAGTGATTGCTTTAGAATGGATATAATTATATATTCAACAGAATGCATAATTTTTCCCAATGAACTGTAGTTAATTTTATCTGAAAATTAGTGATTACCATTTTGGTGTTAATTACAGAGTACTAAATACATCTTCAGTGTTAAAAGATAGACTCTTCTCTATTTCATATACCCCAAATCACTTGCGGAATAACTAATGTCACTTTGTGATTTTAAAGATAAAAAAAAACCTAATTAGAAGATATAATTGAAAATGAAGGATTAATTTTTAGATTAGTACCTCTGGCAACTAAAGAATCATCTTTCACTTAGCTCTACATGAGGGACCTTACCAAAAGAACAGTATTTTCCACTTAGGTGCATGGCTATTCTCTGTGTGTCCATGAGAGATCCAGGTCTGAGGAGATACCAGAGGACAGGGAAAGGTACTATTAGCTGTTTTTATTCTGGATACACACACTTGCTTCTGTGTCTTTCTCTCTCTGCATGCCACATAATGAACCCACACCTAGTAGGGAACTGTGTAGGAGATAGGAGGTCTGAAAAAGGGTGGATGGTCTCCATAAAGCCTTATACAGAGTGGAAAGCTTGTGAGTGAAATAGTAAATATCTCTTAAACTGGATGCCTGTTACACAGGAAAAATTCCGGTCAGTATGGCCATGTGCAGTCCACCTTGTTTCATCCTCCCCGATGGATCTGTGAAATGTGGATGAGAAATGCTGACAACCCTTTCTCCAAGTGAGAGAGAGAAAAGTCTTACCTCCTGCTATCCAGGTCACGATAAAATGATCCTGGTGAAGGCATTCTTCCACACGCCTCATTCTAAAACGTTCAGGCTCAAAAACGCATTTGAGTTTCGTCAGGGATGATGGGTTCAGTCTAGCAGGCTTGGCTATAAACATTTGCTGAAGTGCTTTGTTACGCTCTCGTTATGTCGTGGGCTAGGACTGTGTGGGCTGGAGAGGCCTCCTGTCTTCAGGAGGAGCTGACTCAAAGGTATGGATTATCCAAAGTTTTCATTAGTACCAGTGGGGAGATTTGAATGGGGAATAATTTGCAAATGAAGAAACCAGACGGGGCAAAATGCATACCCAAGGATCATTAGCATTCAACTTCAGAGCAACTTCTGTGGGAGCATATATGTCCTTATTGCAATATCCTGAAAATAATTACATACATATGTATGTTGGCCCCACCCTCCAGTGGTATCAATAGACTTACCCTAAGTTTTATGTTGAGTTGCAAATTAAGGGAATAGACTTTATTTTAAGAGTGTTGAACACATGGCTGCCATCCAATAACTTCAGTATGGCACCCACCCAAGAAAGTGCTCCAAGGCAGCCTAATCAGGACAGAATTCCTGGCAAAAGTACATTTTGAGACAAGGCCTGCTCTCTTTTTCCAAAGTAGAAAACTCCTTTGATGGGAGGCACAGAGAGCATTTAAGAACATTCTCAGGTGCCTTTTTTTTTTGCAAACTGAAAATCAAGCTCAAAGAGCTGGGAAGGAAAATTGTGGGACTCATTTTAACACTTTTCCTGATCCAGTTGGGCAGTGGAGGCTGAGTAACAGCCAGCTGATTTCCTTTTAGTTCTCATTTTTTCACTTCTGTCAATAGGCACAAGCTCATAAATTATTACAGAAGGTTTTAATTCTGCTCCGTAAACACGAATGGTGCCTAAGACTTAAACTGTATCATAAAGCTGAGTTAATTTCTCTCATAATGGGCTACCCAGCTTTAGTTTTCTACCAATATACATTTAAAAATGCTGGTTTGGGTTTTGTGTTGGGGTTTCCCTCACTCCCCCGCACACACTATGCTTTTTCTTTTGCTTCTGTACTCCTCTCCACGCTTTGCACAGTCCAGTTCCAGCAAATGGCTGTACTCCAAGCTGCGGTTTGTGGCAAACATGCAACATGTTGGAGAAGAGATGGGAATGCCTCAGTAACTCCGCAGTGGTGTCGCTCGCTCGGCGTGCCCAGGAGCACAGCAGCATGGTGCAAACGGGATGCAGAGGACGGGTGTCCCGGGCTGTGGGAGCTACGGTGGCTGCTGCAGCCCTGCAGGTTCTTCACTGGTAGGTAATAGAAATCCCAGCGGTGCCTCCAGCATCCTCTCCAGCTCTCCAACAGTAGGCTTTTGGTCTCCCAGTCCCACCATTAAGATGCAGTCAGCCTGCCGGATAGGGCGTTGGGTCCAGAGAATAAGGGTGTTGTCTGCCTGGTAGGGTACAATATGTTGAATATCCTCCTGCTGTCCCGGCCAGCTAGTTGGTTGGGATTCATGGATCCTATCCAGCGCAGCAGAACCAAGTTGCTGTTTGATGTTACCACTGGTGAGCAGCAAAGCTGGACCCACAGCACAGAGAGCATGCTTGAGCTCCTGAGTAAAAGCTGTAAGCGGCACCTCTCTTGTAAGTGGCACCTCTCTTGTAAAAGCTGTAAGTGGCACCGGCTCTTCAGACACCGGCTTAAGTGCTGCTCTGGAGAGATGTCTGGCAGGATTTCCAGCATCCCACTTGCTACTCCTTGAGCTGTATAACCCACGAGGATGACCTTCCTGATGAAGACTGCCAAGAATCTTCTTGCCCAGCAAGTGAATAAATCTAGTCACAACCTGGGGGAATTTGTGTCTGATAGATGTCAGTGCTCCCTCTGGGAGTTTGGCACGTTCTGCCTCTCTGACTGTTGTGGCTCTCGGTTGGTGGGTTAACGCCTCTACCACTCCAATTGAGTCTCCTCATCCATATTCACCTGTCAGGTGCTTTTTTCCATCATCCATCTGTATGACTGAGCGAAGTCAACCATTCAACACAATGTATGCATAGTCTGACTTGTCACTCTGCCTATAAACAGCTTGTCCAGCCTCAACCTCCATCCAATCCAGGGCAAAATCAATTTGCCTCTTACAAAGTGGGTCATTCTCTTCACAACAGCATGGGCCACACCAAGAACGACGCTTGGCTGCTCCTGCATTATCTCACATAAATGGGACTTGGAAATATAGACTGGAATCTGCAGTCTCAATTAGCCTTGATGGTGAAAATCAGTGGTTCCCCAGTCAGGGCAGCAAGCTGGCCTATGAGTTCTCCTGGATGGGTAATGAACAGATAGGTGTCCTCCTCCGAGCCTGTCTTCTGTTGGTACATGTGAAGCAGCCCCGAAACCACAACCATTAACATCCCGATCCACTTGCTTTGATAGCACAATCCCAGCAGTAACCTGATGCAGCATCACTTTGCCATTCGACAATGAAGGATCACTGAGTTTCATCAAGGCCGAAACATCTTTCTTTGCAGCTTTGACGATGGCATCAATATGTTTGCTGTTACAGGAATCTTGCACAGCACTATAGTGGAGAACTGCTGAAGGAGTTTCTGTCACCATCATGGTCGTCTTCAATGTTGACTTGCCCACACCAGAACTGCTGGCAGTGTCCTCTGAGCCAAAGTGCACTCTGTCCATGTCCATGTCTGGCTTTGCACCACCGGAATTATTAGAAGCCGCTGCAGAGCCTGCCTAGGGAGGTGAAAAAAGCCTGCTTCTGAGAACATGCTCAGAGTTTTCTGTACCAGAAATCTTCAACATATCTATTTCCAGTGCTTCCCAGCTTTTTCAAACTTTTCTCCAGGATCTTCCTCTGATACATTAGACACTTGTCTTTCTACTCCTTTGCTCGAACTTCCTCCAGATGTTACACTTGCCACAGAGATGGGTTGGATGGCTTGGCTCTGACAATTGCAGAGCTCAGTAGTCAGGCCAAGGCAGTTGTGCAAAGCGGGGAATGCTGCTCTCTGCAGCCTTGCCATGGTGATCTGCGCCGCTCTAGCAAGAGTTTCAGGATATTTCTGGAAGACAACTTGAAAGGCACTTGCTGGAAGTCGCAACATAATGGACAAAAAGGCTGCTCGGGCTGAGACCATTTCATAAGGAGCAGGGTGACCCATGATAACATCAAGAATGCTGAGAAGGCTGGGGACGCTGTCTCCTGCCAGCACTTCCTTAACAACCACTTCTGTCCCATCACTTTTCTTGAATGCAAATATCCAGCTTGCCATCTGGCACAACGTAGATGCCGTTATCCAGCTGCCCAGGATGAAAGATGTATTCACCTCTGTGCACTTGCACAAGAAACACGTGCTTGCACAGTTCCAGGAAAAGAGGTTTCTCAAAGTGGCCAAGGACCCTAGCATTTTAAGCATATATAGGAATTCTGACGGCAAACAGGAATTCTTTACATCAAATTCAGTCAGATCTGTTAGTTTAATGTCTCACTCCCTAGACTAATAAACGTGCTGGGTTTTTTCTTAAAAAAATCCAAACAGCTATTCTAAACATAAACATTTTCCTCCCATGTTCAGTCCAGACACTGAATTTTTGCAAATGCACGAGTATATGATTAAAAAAATTTAAAAAAATACAGTTCAGGCCACATATATATCCATACTCCAATTAGCAGAGATGAAAAAGTAAATAAATGAAAGTGTCAAGTATCTTATGTATCATTTTATCTTTCATCTATAGCATTTCTTAAATGAAGATCTCTTTTTTTAGACTCTTGTTATCCAATTCTTGTTTTCTTGGGTATCATGTTCAGCAAGTAGGAAAATGATACCATTCCAAGAGAGGAATGTAATAAAACTTTTTATTAAATCGATATTAAACATGGGCTACTGTCATAGGTGGCTTTGGATTCTTACTTTTTGTATATTTTTTAAAAAAATACAGTTCAGGCCAAACTTGAGTGTTTCTTAGCTGCCGTATAGACTAGAATACTAACTCTGGCCTCCCATGTTCCAAGGAAATAACATCTTTGTGTTTAAAAGCTAAAAGGGCCACAGGCAAACCAAACATCACATGAACCTGGCAGACGAAATGACCCAGGACTGTTAAGGAAGTTCTGGAAACTGCAGCTTGCGAAATTATTCCCAAAAGGCAACGGCACTTCTAGCTGCCCTTGGGCCTTCCCTGTTTGGAGCCCACCTTGAAAAGGACACAAAAGTGTGTGCCCTGGCCTTGAAATACCGTGAACGGGCTCCTGCATATGAAAGCAGCAACGGGGCAATGCTGTGACGAGCTCGGAGGTGACCTCCCGGGGCCCCGGTGGTAGATGATGGGCAGGAGGAACCAGAGATAACACCCAGCATCGGTCTTCAGAGCTGCTGCCTTTCTGCAGAAGAGAGGCCGGAGCAGAGGTGAAGGAGCCCGGAGAGCTGGCAATGAAGGCACCAAAGCAAGCAGGAGCCAGGGAAAGGTACAGAGAGGAAGGCAAGGCTCTGGAGGCAAGCCCGCCGAGGGAAGCAGGGAGAGCAAAACAGGAAGTCAATGGTTATATTTCAGAAAGGAAAAAAAAAAGATCTTATTACAGCAGTTTTTAAGGCACCAGCTGCTGCTTCACCTGCAGTTAGATGTAGCCACACCTCTGTGGCAAGTGGGTACATGTTCTGGGCTTGCATCCTTTCTTTCCTGTGACTCCCACAGATTTTGGACCCTACTATCATAGATTTTCAGGCTCAAAAATTCCAGTGGTAAAGTTAGAAACCTGTAGCCATTAGAATAATGGGAGATCCCTAGAGGGATCGAACACTGCTACGTAGAGAATTTATTAGCAGCAGGAAGAGAAGCCTGTATCAGCACTTTACTGGTGGATAAATCAGTGGGTTTGCTAATGATGTTTCGGTTCTCTTGATTGAATTGGATTTGTAAGAGAGAAATGCAGCTGCAGACTGAATTGCTTTATATGACAAGAGAATAATGAGTAGCCAGTCCTGAACACCCAGGGTTTCTGTATATCTGTGATAATTTAGCTTCCGTTCTTGTTGTTATTATTTTATATGCAAATGAAATTATCAATGCCTTTATTTAATCGCTTCCTGGCTCACATTTATTCCAGAGTTTCTGCCTGTTGGAGTGCAAGAGAAATTTCTTTCCCTCCTTTTTAAGCCAGGGTTTAACACTAAATCTTAGTCCTGCTGCAGCCTGTGGGAGTTTTATTATATTACAGATACAACCCATTCAGAGACATTGGAAATGAACAGAAAATGCTGGAACAGCCTGTGGTTAGGAGAGTGCCATTGTTTATTTGGAGCTAGGGCCCATTGCCTTATGCTATTATCTGCATGTTACATGTGCTGGGTTTTGCGTATTTGATCTTTACTTAACATGCATGTCAGGTTCTTGTAACAGTAGTGTTTTGGAGATGATCTGGCCAAGTGCCCTCAGCTTCTTGCTAGGTTGTTCTCTGGGGTTCCAGCCAGTAAATCTCTATGTGTTTTAAGCTCTAAATAGGCTACTGCTCCCCCTCCGAAGGATCATGCTGAGCTGAAGCAATGCCCGCTGGAAAAGTAGAAAATGGGATGCCAGCTGGCAGAGAGGCCTGAAAAGAGAGAAAAAGAGATAAAATCATTCTTAAATTGAGAAACTGCCTTAGCAACGTCCTCATCTGGAGGGTGGGAATAGATCATGGTTGCCTGGTTGGTCTTTCAGATGGCTGAGCTCCTAAATTACAGTTACGCCTTGCCATTGGAGTGATGGAGTTGACAGAGATGTACTGTTGAGACACACTATAAATTAAACAGATGGATTGTGAAGTCCAGGCTCTCTATCCAGTAATTGTTCCTCCCACTAGGGGAAAGTCTTACAAAAGCCTCCCCCGGTGCTCAACGGGATCATGGTAGTTTCATTCCGTTGCGACTTCAGAAAGGCTTTGGCCAGTAGTTAGGACAAGTGGGGAAATTTACTGTGGGTGATTGACTGGAGTCTACCCAGAGCGGGGAGAGATGAAGCAGCAGTGACATCCCTGCACAGCACCACTTGTGCAGCAGTGAGGAAGTTCTGGGGTTTAATTAGGAAAAGAGGAGAGACTGATCTTCCCTCAGCCACCGACAGCTCGGGGACAGGAGTGCGGGAAGGATCTCAGCACTTTCTGCTTTCAGCGTTCATGGTGCCAGAGGCACTGTCCTTTTTTTTATGGTCACCTAGATTAGTCCTTCTCATTTGCTCTGCTGGCTGCCGAGTCTCCAGGCAACATTTCATGCCCGAGGTGTGGGAGGCAGACAGGAGTGTAGGAGCTGAGAGATGAAAGAGCAGCATCAGGCAGCAGGAAAGGATGTGGCGAGTTGGAGGGATACAAGCCAGGCAGGAGCCTTTGTGAAAAAGAAGATGAGGGAGCAAGAAGAGAGCATAGGTGGACTGAAAATGACTGAGGGAGGAGAAACCCTGGAAACAGCTCAGCCGGATCCTCGGAGATCTAAAGTATGACAGACATTGCCAGAAAAATGCATCTCAGTGCATATCCATTTAATTCAAGGTAGCTTCGCGGGGATGGCAGCAGTGGGAGAGGCAGGGTAGGCGTTTTTCCTATGCTCAGTAGGCATTCAGATGTTATTTCGAGCCCTGCAAAGTGCGACTGCGACCGCTAAGCCGTTCAACATTTTAAAGGTTGCTCAGTTAAGAAGTACAAAACAAATTCTCAAGTTTTATTTCTGGAAACCAGGAAATGAAAATAATACTGGAAAATCAACAAACCAAACACAATTTTTTTTGACACTTTTTCTTCACAATTATAATTTTAGGCACCCTATTAGGAAAAAAAAAATAATCTGCATTGTACTTGAGATCCTATTGTATGCTTTATGGCATCATAGTGGTTTTACATCATTTCACGCTTCAAAAGCCTGGCACAAAGAAAGTTAAACTAGCAAACAAAATTTTTCAATTACTGGTTTTAATACGGCATTTTAAAGTTTCAACAATATAAAGTGTTGGTATGTTTTATTCTAGTAGGATGTGGTATCTTCTTGGACTGAAGTGAACAATTCCGTTAACGCTGACAGGGACTACCGCACGGCAGGCTATGCCTGGAATGGCAGTTTCCACAACATAACACAAGCCACTAGCGCTGTTAATTATTATCAACGTATTGACCACAAAAAAGCTTTAGCCGTAGCCATGCCGTAGAAACAGGTTTCACTTTCCTAGACTTGAATAATGCAAGTAACACTGCTAGACTGAAGGAGCTATTGAAGAGACTACAGTAAGGCAGCTCCTCTTCTCCTTCCGAACAAGATTTACCTGCTGTTGACAGAGGAAGTACAGGACATCTTTCTAGAGCAGCTCTGCAGAGTAAAACACACTTATGAAGGGCAAATAACTGATCTCTGTAAAAGTTCTCAATAGAAGCACTTTTGCACTCTGGAGATGGATGTTTATGCTCTCACACTTGAGCTGTAGATGACCTGAAGGGGGATCTGCTCAACAGAACAAGCAAAGGAGGGAGCACCGAGCACTTATTTTGTCAGTCATTTTCTCTATTTTCTTTGTTGGTAGAGGACAGCAGTACTGGAGTAAGGTCTTTCAGTGAGTGCCTGAAATCAGTTCATCATCTGACATTTATGACATCATGGCCTGTTGTCACGGCATGCAGCCATGTCACACATATCATGCATGCGGCATCATTGCCTTCAGAGCAAGAGCAAGCCTCAAAATGGGCAGCATGGTTTGCATGTTCTGAGTTCAACAGCCAGCAAAAAAAAAAACCCCAAAAAAACCCCCATAACGAAGACCACAGGACCGGTATATAATGATAAAACCAGCCCCCATGAGTGCTGGTCACCTGCAGGGTTTCTCAGAGGAGGAACCAAGGAAAGCCTTCGTGTGTGCCCCTGGAACACCCAGGGTGGTGACATCAAAATAGGGTCACCAACCATCCGCGGCACTGCTGGCACACAGCTCTGCAGCAGAGCAGTACAAATGGAAACGTCATCTTACGCTCAGGATGACTCAGTGTAACAAATACTTCCTTGTCCTTAGCGCAGGATGATCTGGCATTACTGGAAAACCTTAATTCAACAACAGATAGACAGAAAATTGTGAAGAAGTCATGAATGTTACTAACTTCCCATATGTAATAATTATGTAAGGCCTGTTATTTTTTCGCTTGCTTTTGGTTTATAGTTCATTTTGGATTTATATTCTGCAGTCATGCAAGGATTATTCTGCTTGGAGCAACTCATCAAACTGTCGTGCTTGGAATGCATTGCAGCGTAACTGGCTGGAGTTTTAGCTCAACCTCACCACTCTGCATGAAAGGAGGATAGTGGGATGGGAGCCTTTGGTTGTTACTCAACCACTTCATGGAATATGCTACAGACCAGAAGTGTGGCCTTTGATGAATTATTTCTTAAGTAAAACCATACTTCAAGCATTTACTTCTCTCACAACAGTAACTCCTTTTCTTCCATCCAGGGGGAGGATATTAGAAAACCCCAGGATACCCTGCATTTACATTTTTGGAGCTCTCCGACAAAGGACGACTTAAATTTGTGGCAGTCTTGATATTTTATTACGCTTCACAAGCGAGAAGCAGGCCATGCAGCCTTAACTAGCAGAGGTGGGGGTGACAGGAAATGGAATTTGCTTTAAAGCGGAGCCTAATTAGTTTCTGAAATGTATCAGACGATGTGGTTGCCGGAGGTAGCAAAAACTAGACATGATGACCCAAGAGATCTTTTCCTGTCCAGTGCAAAGGATAGGAATAAGACTTAGCTAATGTGAGAATCAAAATTAATGAAATACAAGGTACGGATTTTTTCTTGTACATGTCTAGACCAGAAGAGCTGACGGAATCTTGGGCCTCCAGCTCCTGCTACAGTTTGTAATGAAGCAAAGGATATGAACCTGAATAGCGCAGTATCTGCATACCTGCACACTCAAGACACTAACTTTTACACAGAAAGTAGCAACGAAAAAAAAAATAATTAGAAATCTTGGGATAAACCCTCCTGTAGGTTTGCCCCAAACGAGCATTACTTTCTGTGTTCAGCGAGGAAACCAGCAGCGCCACGCATGCTTTTCTTGATGTTTCGTAACAGAGAAAGCTGGCTAACATGCCTGATGAAAGAAACGCCAAGGGATTGTTTTTATACCAAAGCAGGAAAAATTCTTGAAGGCTCCGTGTACTATGAAAAAGTGCCCGTACATTCTCTTTTACTGGTGGCAACACTGCCTTACAAATGCTTCTGCCTGTGGAGTTTGCTGCCTTGAGACCTGCTCATCCGCTTGCACAAGCGGGTGCTTCCCTTCATCCTTTTCACAACCAACCAACTGGGTTACATGGAAGAGCTCAGCAGTATGGCTCTTCCAGCTCCGCTCCTTCTGGCTTACAGCGAGGGAGTGACCACACAGTCAAGAGCTGCTGGCAGACCTCAGCGGCAGAGTTGAACCACAGGGGTGATTTCTGTACCTAGGAAAAAGGACGCAGGGGACAGCCAAAAGCTGAACCTCAGGACTGGCATTTCAATCCCGATCTTTAATATAAGCATGTGGAAAGATTCTAAAAATGACTACAAGCAGATCAGCAGTCTACTCAGCTTCCTATGCCATCACCCAATGGCACCTGTCTAGAGGACAGTATAAGAAAATTCCACGAATAAAGCAATATTTTGTTACTCCTTCTCAGCTTCCAGTAAGGTGTAGCTTAGGGACACCCCAAGACAGTGGTATAACTTAATTTTTGACAGCTACTTAAAGACTTTTGCCTCATACGTTTATTGAACCCAGATTTTGGGTTTTAAAACAAAGTAAAAATTAAGGAGGACCACTTAGAACTCCATTTGGAAAAAATCCCTCTCAATCCTTTCCACTTCTGTCATCCCTTCCGCCACAGGTATTTCTTTGGGACGGCTGTAAACAACTGTCATGGGGATAGCAGTTTTGTGTATTTTGGCTTTTTAAAAGCCTTTGTAGGCAAAAGCTCTCAGTGTAGTTTACAGAACTAGCAGTGGTATTGGCATCATTACGTCAAAAAGTATTTTCTTTTCAAAAAATACGTATGTTCTCACTCTGTGTGCTTGCTTTCTTAGAAGAAAATGATTCATGACTAAAGGGGAAAAAAATCCTTCTGTGACTCTGTAATTAATGGAATCCATGCAGAGAGAATCTCGATTACACACTCAAAGCTCAAGATGAGCAAGTCTTTCTCCACTTTTGGTCAAGCAAGACTTCTGTGCTGCTCCTGCCCTGCAGAAGTTAATAGTTGAGGCTGATGCATGTGCACTCACCTACGTCAAAGAACGGACTGAATCCAAGCAATTCTTCCACCATGATAGCCAGGTCTCCAAGAGAATACCCGGATAGCAATATCGCAGTCCATCACCTGCCCACCCAGAGCCCCACTGCACATGTCTCTGAGCACCAGCTCAGCAATTCCAGCTGTTTAAGACTATATGAAGGGATCTGAGGCTTGAACTTCATAGTCTGGCTATAACCACCCTTCAAGGAGCAGCTGAGACTCCCTCACAGGCTGCTGTTCTACCTAGGAGAAAGCCCATAAGAATTTCTTCCCTTTGGACTATCGAGGCAGGATCACAGGAGACAACAGAGCAGGTTAGACAGGGTCGATGAATTAGCGCACAAACACGAAAACAGAATTTTCTCACAGCGTGAATGTATTATTTATCAAGTAGTATATTCCCCAGTAACATGCTTTTAACAAACCAGAAGGAAAACAGGGTTCTGGATACTTCCTTTTGACAGACTGTATTTCACATTTTGGGCAATAATCTTGGCCCCACTGTAATTCTTTCAGCCAAAATATTCAGACCAGCATGCCAAAAGAATCATACTTAAAAATCCAAATTTAAGCAGTTGAATCAAAGTGTCTTACTTGTCTCAATTTCTATTGAAAGAGCTGAACTCCTGTTAATGCAACAAGAGATGAAGATGCCAATATTTGAAATGCGTTTCATACAACGAATGAGCGAGAAGCTTTTGCAAAGAGAAAAAGGCATGAGTGAGCAAATCCACTTGGATTATATACATGTTTATCCTTCACAAAGGCTGTTACGGATTTTAGGTTGCTTTTTATTACAGCTTAAGTATGAGATGCTTGCAGAGAGCCGTTGTACAAGACTACCATCAAAAACAATGAATACTTACCAATAAGGTTGACTAAAAGAAAAATTATGCCCATCCAAATGGTTTAATCTCTTCTCAGCTTGCCTCTATACACAGGCACACTGAGCTGTCAGCTGCTTTATGGGGAAATAACTCTAAAAGGACGAGTGTTCTTGACAATGTCACCAATGCATAAGAGTAAGCAGTTTTTCTTTCAGTAGGAAACAGGGAGGTCATTGCTTCATTTGTATGTTAAATTTGTACCGTACCAGTTCTGAAAGCTTTTAAAATTTCTTTTAAGAATGCTTTCAATAGAAAAGATCATTTTTTTTCCAACCTTCGAAGTGTCTTCAACCAATCACCAACTATTCTTCTGAACATGAAGCTGATTTGCATATTTGCATGTAGCAGATGAGGAAACCAGTTCCTGAAATTAAGACAACTTGTACTTGTGACTTCAGGGTGTAATTCCTTCTCCTGCAGCTCGGAAAAACTCATGAGAAACAGCACCACCAGGAAGTGAGGAATTCCCTTTGGGCAGAACTGTACAAGCAGCTGCCGTAACTGAAAGCAAAGGTGCAACGTTCTGGACAAAGAATAATCAAGAGGGTGGCAGAAGAGGCTGCTATTTGGGGGAGGGGGGGGAGGAAGTCTACATGGTGCCATGATTGAGGGTTGCAGCACAATACGTGTGTGCAAGAAAGGTGAATGTTACAGATATTCTGACTGAAGAGCCGTTTTTGAGTTGCGGTTGCATTGCTTCCACGACGACATGTTTTTATGTGAGATATTTCTTAGAAAGTAAAATTACACGGGAGATGGAGTAAAAGAAGGGTCAGTCCCCAAGTTCCACTGAACTACCAGCAAAATGGGACACATGGCCAACTACCAGCAACAGCCGAACCCCTGAAATTCAGGAGCAGTACAGAGATTATTTGGCAGTAACTCCTAAGTGTGCAGTAGTGTATTCCTCCCTTTCAGGCCTCAGTACACAGTTCTCAGGGAACATTTCACCCAGTTCTCTCTACTTCCGACCTCATGAAGCATATTAAGCCCTCCCAGAAATAGTTAAAAGAACCAAAGGCAAGAAAATTTCTTTTATGTTTTATCTGAAGTAGGAAAGGAACTGAATGTTTGTTTCGTATGAATCTTCACAAATACTTTTGGAGACCAAAATTTCTGCTTCTGCTAGAAGAACCAGTTGGATGCAGAAACAACCACAGCAAAAACTGGGAATTGGGTTGAAAAGTAAGGACAGCCCCATCCTACCCATCCTTTCTTTCTTCTGTACCAAACGGCACAGGGGAAACACCATCACTACGCTGGAAACATTCCACATAGGATCAGGGAGATCTATGCACGTTAATCTGGGACAGGGTTTTCCCCGAGCAGGCGCACCAGCCCTCCCATTCATTTCGTACCACACCATGCGTGCATGGTATTGACTGGCATTCCTGGGAAAGTCTTGTCAACACTCTTCATGCCTCTCAATCTGTTAAAACTGTCCTTGCTCTAAGATCAATATGCCCTAAACAATGCAGTATCTAAAAGAAAGCTTTAGCATCTGAGTGCTGAAGTATGGACGTTTGTTTATAAAAAAATAAAAATAAATTACAAGGTGTTATAAAGAGAGTTTATTTGGTTAACAAAAGGAAATGCAAACAAAACACTCAATTTCTGACAAAACCTGCATAAACCAAGAGTGAAGACAAATGCAGGACTGTTCATAACCCTTTTCCCTCTCCTGTCTCACAGAAGGTTTTCAGATTAATCACACCAGTAGTAAGTCTAGGAGACTGGAGGCTTTTAATTTCAGTGTTCAATTTAACTCCATCTCATCACATCTAAAGTGAAGAATGAGGAACTGAAATTAAAACGATGCTTTGAAAAAAACCATAGTTAGTACTAGCAAAAGCAACGATGTTCCAAACTGCACCGCAGGCTTGCTTTGGTGCAGCTGCCTGCTGCAGAGGGCATAGCAACCAAGCTACAGCATTACAAACTGCACATGCTACAGAGATGCGCTAGACACAACGGACACAAACTGAAGTTAGAATTTTAGTTGTGACTTTCCTCTGTTGCCAAAAAGGCACATGAATGTTTGTCACAAAACGGCATCAGGTTCCTTTGCCCTGGCACAGAAAGGCTGCTCAATCCAATCTACAGACCTTCGGCGCACAACGGCATGTAGCACAAAGTCCTTGGAAGTGTTCAGAGTCCCATTTTCTAAGGAGTCACCAGTACTCAGGGGCCAATTCTGCCTCTCTCACACAGACCGCTCGAGCGCCTCACTCCGCCTGGTCAGCTATTAGTGGGGCAAGCGCAACTGGCCAATAGTAAGGAGTGACAGAAATGGAGCCAAACAGCCCCTGCGTATGGATGGATACACACAGAGGCACATCTAACTCACCTGTGTTTAAGCTCTGTGCATGCAATGTGCAGGTGGGCACTGGAAAGCTGCACTCAAAATAAACCTAGCCCTCCGGGCTATGCGGCTTCCACACCTCCACGTACAGCATACAGACATACCCTTAGTCTATCAGACTAATAAGTCTGCTTTAAAGCTTCAAACCAATTCAATACTTTTTATTAGAATAGCAAAAACCACCGTAGGCATTGGCCCCAAGAGTGCTTTGTCGTCTTAGGTTTCTCTTCTGCTCAGCTGATCTCTAACAGACAGGGCCACATCAGGCTGCTTCCCCACTCCCTACACCCCCTTCATTAAAACATTTTTCTATGTAATTTTGCTTTAGAGTCGAACTCCTGCCAGAGAAGTATCAGTCTGCAAGAAAAACTTCCTGCTTTATTATAAACCTTTGAAATAGAATTCAAATGTCTGGGCTACGGTAATTTGATATGTTGTATCTTGGCCAGTGGGCTCCCAGTTCTCAAAAAAAAAAAATAAAAAAAATCAAAGATTAGCAGACATAACACTTTGAGCTGTGCTGTGTTAAACAGGATCCAAATGCTACTATGTTAAATAAGACTGAAAAATGGGACTACTCAATTTCCTAAATGGGAAGGGCAGACAGTTTGGATAGTCTTTTTCTTTTTGGCATTACTTTGTCTTCCCAGTTCACTGAGTACAGACATTGCTATGTTTCTTGCAAGCATGGCTCAAGGCAGGTGGGTATAAAATGGGTGAGAAAAGTTTGGTATTTCTGTCCCTCCCATTACCAGTTGACAACTGTATGTAGGTAGAATGGACTGTGACCATCGCTGACAGCGTAAAAGGAACACGGGGCAAAGAAACGTGCTGCCCTTGCTGGCCTCAGCCCCAAAGCCCAACCAAAGCCAACATTTGCAGTTTGTTCTTTCAGCAGCACAACCTGACTGAGGCACCCGTCCCTACAGCCCAGTGCCAGGTCAGAGCACAGTCCAGCTACTCACAGCTTAAGGGGAATAATGGGCCAGTATTTGGGCTGCTTTTTGTCACAGTTTCTATCAAAGATAAGCTGCATGGCAGCCTCCATTGCCTGGATTTTGGCAGCTTCAGCACCATACAGTTTCTTCATTTCTGCCATGCGCCTCTCCCCAGGTCTTTCTGCAGGTGGCTCCACAGAACGCCCCGTCCTTTTGTGAAGGTCTTGATCAGCCTCCACGTACTGGTGCTCAGCTTCCAGCTGCTGCTGTCTCCCTAGACAAATAAACCACAAGAGATGTACATTACTAAGCCATCAACCAATCAGGTTTTATTTTAACTTTTTAAATATTACATATTCAAATTTGCACTGGGTCTAGGCAGCCGCCATCCACATATTCTAGGTAGAGCCAGCTTCTGCAACTTACAAAACAAATCACATATTATTTATCCTGCTGTGCTCATTATGCATAATAAGAAATTCCTACTAACCAGTGCAATAAAGCCAGGCTGGAAGAAGTGGGAAGAAGGGAAGATGACCCTGAAATTGAATCCTGTATTTGTAAAAACAAGTGAAAAATCAGCATTACTTCATTTCTCCCCAACATACACATGCTCTGAAAAGGAAAAAAAAAAAAACCAAATGAAAAACCCAACTCCCCCCTCCAAACCCAAACACCTAAAAGGAGAGTTGTTTCCAAAGCAATGACTTAGCAGCTGAGATAAGAAAACAATGCACAAGACAATGCAACTTTAGCTGAACCATAGCCAAGAGAAAATGTAAGCGGTTACTGCTCTATGAAAATGAACAAATCGGTCATGTAAGCATCTGCCATGAAGTGCATCCAACGAAACACAGCTGTAAGCACTGCGTTTAGATAAACTAGACAACCCCATCCATTTCTCAAGACTTGCAAAGTTCAAAACTGACAGCCTTACTGCTATTGCTTTGAAGACAAACCAAAACAGTACCCAACATAAATCCCTGCACAACATCTTTTAAACAGGATTTAAAACAGTTCAGAGGGGTGAAACATTTGTACCAATTTTTCATCAGAAATCCTCTTTGGTAAGCCTAATTGGGAAGCAAGAACTTGATTTTGCATGCCCAAACATACCTTCGCTCTGTGCAGTTGAAACAGTAAAGTGCTATACAGGACTCCCCTCTTATGAGGGTATTTCTACAAGACAAAGAAAATAATCTGGCAGTTGTTGAACTCCTTCACCTACTAATAACAAACGAAATTTCTCAAAACCACATCACAGAAACAGTTCACCACTAGTAAGGGCATTTAAAATTTTTTTTTTAAAGCATCAAGAGGGACAGAGTGTCCACAGGTCAGGATGCATTAGTCACACACAGGACATGCTGCTCAGTGTTTGGTGCAGTGTACCTCTTCCCTCCTTCCCCTAAAACAGGGATTTAGCTTCCATAAAACACATGACATCTGCAAACCCTAACCCAAAGTTAAGTATCCTGACATATCTGTGTCAAACATCTGCAGTTTATTTTTACACTGGAAAGTAACTGTACAGAGCAGCCAACTGACTGTCTGTCAGCCTTACTAAATGAATTATCCCCTGTATCTCATTCACAGAAAACAGATATTTTAAACACTATAATCAGAAACTTCAATTCTGGCGTCTGTTTGCCAGGGACACAGAAGGTTTTTGTTCTGTCATTTCAAACACCATCCACAGTTTTGTGTTGATAGTCGAAGGGTGGGAGTGCTTGATGGGCTATTAGCAATCTATTCCAGAGAGCCATTTCGCTTTCTGTAATTTTGCTTTAAGGGCACACCCCTGAAGTGGGCTGCACTGCCAGAATTCATGAGGAAACATACATTAGAGTCCATATGTGTTTCTGGAAGAGTCAGATTTATTTGGTGTGAGGCCATTTTAACCAGAAGGTTTGAATTAAAAGAACTAACATTGTCTAGTGGGCCCAGCAGTATGAGGACAGGCTACAGCACCCAGGCTGCGACTGCACTTGCATCCCATTGAGACAAACTTCCTGGGACACCAGACTGCCCAGAACTAGGTAACATGCCTTTAAGCATGAACTTGATGCAAATTACACTGAATAGTATTAGTCAGCAAACAAAAATCTATGCTGGAAAAACAACGTCTCCCACTGCAGGTTACACAGCGAAACTCTGGCAGGGCAATGAATCAAACCCATCTTTGTTGACTGTCTTGTGCCACAAAGACAATTCCTGGTACTTCTGTATTGCCCATGGAATTTTTTTATTCATTACTTCCATAGCTGCATGCTAGAGACAGCTGCTTCCTTGCTTGCTTGCTGTAGAATGCTCTCTGGTCGCTCATTGCACACAGTAACACTTAAGAAAAATTAATTTCTCTGGAGATAGATAATGAATTCTTCTGTATGGAAATTAAGTGGGTCTCTAGCAGAAGCTTTTTGATGGATGAGTGGATTACAGTTTAGCGTGCATCAATCTCCATTTAGCACAGAGTAGTTCATAAACCCGGACATCCTAATGTTAGCAATCAAAGTAATAATAACAATTTAAATTCCATTCTCAAAATTACCTAACAAACGTCTGGAATATATATTTTACTTTACACTAATCAGATATATTGCCCTTAACTTTCTAACCTGACTTGTACTATTCCATAGCTACTGGTTAAAAAATTCCCAGAGCAAATTATGGAGTCTCAGACACATAAATCAGCTCTACAGAGTCCAGGTAGAGGCTGGGGGCAGAAATCTGCTACAGGGAACCACAGCATTTTGTACCAAAGGCTGAATTTGAGCACAGCACATGGCAGCCGTGCTGGTAATACCACTGTAGCTGTGTGGAATATGCTGCACTTTCAAATCAGTTATTTGTGGAGAGATACTACCATGACAAGCTCTACTGTCAGTGATGGCCCTCTGCTGCCATGGAAAATCAAGGAAAGAGAACCCATGGAAATAAATGGGTAGGTAAACTACTGCAAAGCAGCGCTTCCAGCAAAACATAGAGATAAGAAATAGATCACAGCAGAAAGTTTTGTCCTGTTGAGATGCACGCTAAACTTTCTTTGGTGGGGCAGGGACAGTACAACTGTTCTTATTTCCAGCAGTCTGGGTTCTTTCCATTACCTCAAAATGTACTTTAAAAACAACAGAAAGCAATGCAACTTGCGCTAAATGTGCAACTACGTCTTCATCAAAAAGATGACAACAGGCATCTGACAATGGATAACACAAAGAAAAAATTATAAACTTTCTATAGCCCTAAACCTGCAGAGGCAGTGAAATCCTCTGAAGCAAGCACCCAATATTCATCCATAAATTAGGTATCAAGGTCTATCAAAACACTAATTCTCAGCCTGCAGTAATGAAGTTCCTCAGCTCATTCTCAAATCAGTTTCACACTCCAAATTTGAAAGTCATTGTGCTGCCAACTTATAAATATAAACCAAATAATTTTTACACAATTCTAAGTAGTTCCTCCTTCCACTTCACACAGACTAAAATAAATGTGCTTTCTTTTACAGCATTCAGCTTCAACTACTGGCAAGCTTCCCCCTGTTGTGGAACAGTATTTTGCAAATATTCACAAGGTGGGCAGGCAGCTGCAGTGGTGGTTGGTTCCTGCACAAAGGAATAGCATTGCTGACATTTTCCTAATTGGTCGGTTCCATTTCTTCCCAAAGAGCTTCAGGAGAGCTTCTCTTCCTGAAGCTCTTTTCAGAATTAGCTTATTCCTACCAAGTCCACTTCTGCTGGGAAGTCGTCATTACCTGGCCAAAACCAGTTGAGACATCTCTTTCCAAACACAGAAAATAGTCTTTTTTCTTCATCTTTAAGGAATACTGAGATCTCTGCCTGACTCATCTGAGACATCATCAGTGATTCCACCCCTTTTGAAAGAAAGTTTGGAGTTGCTGTTCCCTCCCCCCAACTTTTCAACTTCCCCTGCTTTTTATGGATGATTTTTCAGCAAGCATACCCCATATTAAAAGAAAAGTGAACAATACAACTACCTCCACCCTCAGGGACTGCCAATAGCAGGATAAACAGTAACTAGTATCTTAGCTGTTCACTGCATTTGGGGCTTCATATGCACACAAACACCCTCTTACATACTTGCAGCAAAACTATGACCTAAGCCCTTCAAGATGTAAGCTATTTTCCCCATAGGCTCATAGAAACTCAGATGTCTTGTTTCTTTTATTTTATAAAACGGAGAACTTCATATACTTTCCGTAAGTTTGATCTATTTTTCTCTTCTTTCTCTGCAATATCCTTTCAAAAAGAAAAGGTTCCTCTCTGGAATTCATCCTTTTCTTATTAAAAGGAAAAAAAAAACCAAACACAAAACAAGGAAAAAAAACAACCTTAAAACCAAAACCCAAATAAATTCCCTTATTTGGGGAGAAGCCTCCACAGGGAGACTTTTCAACATTAAAAGAACATAAAAGTAAGGAGGGTAACTGTCTGTGCTGTATTTTTAATGAAAGATTCATACCCAGCATGATGTGGTTTCTTGTCCCATTTTTAGCTCTTCATATTTACACATCCAACCCTTAGCTCACTGTAGCAAAGCCAGTGATGATATGCTTCATATGCAGTGAACATATGATGATGTTTCTTTTACACAGTTCTCAAAAGTTCTCTAGGTGCACATGCTCTGCAGTTGGCCACGTTCCTGGGCTCTGCCCCACACAATGGTAGCTACAGCAAGAGACCAAGGGCCTTTACTGACTTTCATTTTCTTGCTTAGTTCACACATTATTCTTCAAGGAAACATTACGCTTTCCCTAGCCTTGATCTGCTTTTTCTTTTCCATGATTTCAGACTGACCTATACCCCTGTTCACATATTTGCCTACTTATTTCAGATGATGAATGATATTCTGTTACTGCTGCATGTGCACTTTCTGAGCTTTCTCATCTTGTCTTAAATGCTACCTGAGCTAATCTTGAGCAGCCCACACTAACAGAGTTAAAAACACTACCCGTTTCTACTGATTAAAAACTCTTAGTTCTGTCTTTGAATGCCACTTCCCACAAGCCTATCTGCTGTGCTAAATATTCTGCCCACACAGGCTTCTCAATGCAAAATGCCAGCTTCTTCATCTCCCTAGAAAAGCTAAGTACCTTTACCATAAACTTACGTATGAATTTTTCTGACTTGAAAACATCAGACCATTTTATTATACCCATATTTGCATGAAACAGGCATACAATGGGGAAAACCAAAGTCTTTGCCCAAAGGAATTACAACAAAGTAAGAATTTAAATCTAAGGATTTGTAAACAGGATATTCAAGGAGTTTAATTTCTACAGAGCTCTGTATTTCCAGAGAGCTGACATCTCAAGCATTAGTCTTTACCAAGTGCAAAGCTTTGCAGACAAGAGCTTCCATTGGTGGGATCCCGTGAGATACAAACAATTGTGATTTACCCCTACATCTGTAAAGATAAAGTATTCCTGGTTGCCAAAAACAGCACAGAATTGTTTGCTGGCGGGTAACTTTGGAACACTAAGCAACTTACAGAAATTGTGGAAACATACTGGAAGAAAAGAGCGAGGATTTTGTAGCAGAATGAAGAGCCTCACTCTAGCTGCAAGCTGGCTTGGGGAAAACAAGACTTTTGTTGAAATTTCTACTTAACTTGAAAACCTTGTGCTTGCAAAAAGTGCAACAAAAGGATTACAGATGACACAATGTAACTTTTCCCTTCCCATTTTTAACTGCAGAAGCTTGATCTTCAAAGAAGTGGAGACAGCTAGGACATATCTTACCACAGCAGCAGTCTAACCTATGCAGAAAACCCAAATGCAGTATCTGTCTTGAATACACTAATTTGGAACAAAAGTGTCTTTTTGGGGGGTAATTGCCTGCAACGGTAAGCTCTCAGTCACCAAACTCGCAAACATGGTTAAAGAGAACTACCACAAATGCTGAAGGTATTAAAACCCCAAGTATCTCCACTGACAAGTTTTCCATCTGCTAGTTGAGGATGGAATGAGTTAAAAGAAATTGAGTATTTCACCACATATATCTACAAGCAATGCAATATTCTCAAGAAAAGAGAAAATGTTCTGTTACAGGCTTTGAAGTAAGAGCAGATGTGATTCCTTGGCAGGCTTGTGGCCGTCTGAAACCATGGTTCCACGGACATTTTTCCTTCCTCAGATACAAAACCATCTTATGCAGTTCCTGCTCCCCTCCTTCTCCCTGAGCTGCATGCTCCAGCCCCCAGGCCCCTCAAGGATGCTGCTACAATTGTGTAAGGGGCCACACAATGAATCCTACCAAAAAAAAACCCAAACAACCCCAACAAGTTATATTTAATCCTGGTGGTTTTGGCACCACACAGGCTGAACTAAAGGGAGCATGGGAGCAGGAGCAAATGGCTAGGAAGAAAAATTGCTTAATTTGGGTTCGGTACTGAGAAGTGCTCATTGAGGCACAGCCTGACTGAAAACCTACTGGTAAATGCAGGAAATAGTCTTAAGGCAAGAGAGTGTGCTCCCCAGGAAAGACACAGTTGCAACTGGTTGCCGATGCAGACAGCAAACAGGTTTTGCAAATCTGAAGTCCTCAAGTTTGATACCTTCACTTCCACTATAATACAGATTTATCTACACATTTTAAAGAGGACCGCTCTGTAGAAACAGGGCAAAATTACTTAACAAGACAGCAAGCGGAGAGAAACCATCTTTGAAATCAAAATTAACAGAAAGTCAGGAAGTAAAGTTAGAACCAAGGTGTTCACTTCCATGTTTGCTACTGCCTGCTATGTATCACTCTCAAGTTAATTAACCACATGCGTCCCTGTAATGAATCTGTAAAACGAGTCTAATACTTTCCTACCTGACAAAGAGTTTTGAAGCATTAATTATCTCACATTATTTCAAAATCTGTGAGTTAAGTAACTGGCACAAAGTTACAGAGTTAACCGGAGAATAAAGGAGCCGATTTCTGTTTTAGAAACAGGATTAAAAACCAAGAAGGGTTGTCTTGTGGTCTCCAAAACAAACTGCCAAAGATCCTAGATGGAAACAATACAAGCCTTCATGTCCCTGTTTACACTAGCAGTAGGCTACACTGGTTACTGCCCAGCTAAACAACAAATCACCTCTCTTTCCTTCTCTTTTCTTCTCTTACCTGCCACAATGAAACCCTTAAGAATGGATATTTCTTATCCCCAACGAGAGAATGAACTGAAATAATCAAACCACACTAACACGAAGCAGCCAGCTAGGACAGCAGAACCTCAAGTGAAAGCCTGCTCTAGAAATCTGAATGTTCTATATGTAATTCATGATCAGGTATACGTGCATCTAGGATGGAAAACACACAGGCGAGTCCAGTGTAACCTGGGGTCTGTATGTCACCAGAGACACCAAGGTGGCCAGACCAGACGCTTGTGCCATCTGACACAATTAAACAGCCAGGAAGGTCCTGACCGACCACTGCTTAGAAATTAGTACAGGATCAGGCACCGGCAGCTGCCTCTAGTAAGGATCAAGTCTACAGCAATAAGATTAAATACGGACCAGCTGACTCTGCGCTCCCATCCCCCAAACCAACTCCAATCTGTCACTGATGGCAACAATGCTGACGCCAGACAAAGACAGCAGTGCTAGAGTAAACAGAAGGATTACTTAAATCTATATATAACTGTATCTATATATACACATACATATATGGCACAGTCAGAGGAAACGCTCAAATTTAAAAGTGCTTCTTTAAAAGCAAAGCAGGCCATTGAAGAAACATGAGTTTCACAATCCTTTTTCACATGTGCCCTGAATAGAAATTAAGCACATGCACTTGGAAGAAACTGTTCCATGATGTACAGAGTGCTAGACAGATGTATAATACTGAACGTTTGGTGCTTTCAGACAAAAAAAAAAAAAAA
>VXBO01011463.1:125209-145966 GCA_013400135.1 Rhinoptilus africanus
AAAAAGTAGCCTGTACCAGTCTTCTAAATCAAACGCACACATTCAAACTTCACATTGAAATTTCTTTCTTGGCTCCAGCCACAGACTACACCGCTGAATTCAACTTTCTTTTATTGTACGACATGAGAAACCAACTCAGTGATATATGCAAGGAAATCTGCAAATTTACAAAAAAATATTTAAAAAATTTTTTGAGAGCAACCTGCAATCACATCACTGATTTTCTGATAGGAAGCATACTCAGGCTATGAGCTGACCTTTCAGTTAGCTGGCAGGTCCGTAAATTAGTATTACTGCAGACGTGGAATTAAATAACAATCTCTGATCCAGACAAAATTAATTTCAGCAAGTAAATATCCATTTTTCCCATGCTGTTAGTAACTAGTGTGCTGCCTGACCAATCATTTTGAAAGAGCCATGTGGAAAGAGGGTAAAAGTAAAGGAATCAGCAAAACGTATCACAACGTTTGAAAGAAAGGGCTGAGGGGCAGCTTTGGAAACTTAGTTTACTTTTAACCTTCCGACTTTCGTATTGCTCATTTTACCATTCTAGTAAATTAAATGAAACATACTTAAATACACGAGGATAATTGCTATGCCCAGTATTAAAAACACAACAAAAAAATACTGGGAAAATATGCCAGAGAAAACCTGCAGACGCGCATCCTATCATACCTTCCACAAAAGGGAAATGTTTGACACTGGAAATCATTCCAGTTGGTTGCTGAAGTCTAAGCACTGTCTCCTTTCAAAAAGGCAGCTGGCATCCTGCCTTTCAGCAGGTTAAGTTGTACTTCTTAGCAAGTGGGATCTCCATGTCCCCCCTTCTGACACTTCAAGGGGACAATTCACACGTGAAGGAAGTGTTCAAGTGACTTGATGAAGAGAACACTTTAAGCCGTCAGACTAAAAGCCCATCTAGCCTGGCAACTAATGCCAAGGGAAGAATGCAAAAATGCTACACATCACCAGCTTTACCTACTGAGAAATGCAGAGATTAAAAAAAGGCAGATAACTTCTTCCTGCACTCCTCCAAAGCCAGTCAGACGCTTTGCCATCTACCACCTCCTCCACCAACACGTCAACACATGATGTAGTCTCCATAGTCAGGACTCTCATACAAATTTTCAGACTCCTTCCCACCATACCAGTGGCTAAAAATCCCAAAGCAATGCAACTGATGAATTTTAAAGCGAGTCCTCCAACTCTTCTGCTCAGCAACCACATCAGAAACTGCAGACCTAGAAATGACAGTGCTCTGCAAGGCTTGTGCGGAGTGAGAGAACAGCATTGGCTTATCAGTATTTGAACAACCATATTAAAATTGAGGCCCAGCATGCTCTTTGGAGACCTACATTCCTTGGCAAAGTTTCTCCAATTTCTGCAAATCCAGAGCTACCTTTTAGAGCCACAACCATCACTTCAGCAACTACAAATGAGATTAAACCCAGGAGATTCTTATCCAGCTAAACTGGAATAACAATAATCAATAGTCTAACACCCATGTTATTCATTTCAGCACAAATCTGGTTTCAGTACAAATATCCAGTTAAGATTTAGTCTTCATTTTACACAGCCTCTATGACTTCAGTGTACTGCAGAGCAGTGTTCTGACAACTTAGACATATGTTCTTGAAAATATCAGGGTGAAACTCTGACATCCAGATAAACAGGTTTGGGTACTTTGGAGGCCAGTAACAATTGTAACACCAACGAACAGCTGGATCAATCTCTACTAAGTACTTCACATGCCTGCAGCACAACAGCTTCTCAGTGTGTTGTCGTATCATCCTTCTCTATTTTCCTGAGACAGGGAAGTGCTATCACCTCTGTATTACATGTCCAAATAAAAAGAAAATAGACAAGAATTCCTAAAGCAGGAGGTGCTTTAGATTCCTTGGAATGGGCTTCACGGCAGATTATCAGGAGGTGGCACAAGTGTTCAACCTAGCCACTGGAAAAGATGAGTAACAACATTCCCTTGCACCTTGGGGTTTAAGATGCATCATCCTTTGGGTAAAAACAACTGTCTCCCTTCTTCACGCACGGTTGGAAGAGAAAGATTATTATTTTGGATATCTGTTTCTAAATTCCACCTGTGCTAAAAGCTTTTACGGATCTAGTCCCAAATGGCATGTTCCAGGTCACGATGGAAGTCTGTGAAGGCCACCCAAGTCTGAGATGGGTAGCCCAACAGCCTCTGTGTGTCTCTCTCCCTCTCTCTTGCTTGATTTTCAGCATGCGAGGAAATGAGTTTTGAAAAAACCTGGGCAGATGGAAGTCTCTGAATTCTCTGTTTCTGCCTCCACAGTACCCACATTTCTCTAATGACGATGGACATGGATGCTTCTGATAAAACTGAGGCATAGTGAGAGATGTTGAAAAGAAAATGGTGCCTCTGAAGTCTTGGCATTAACAACCCCCCCTTAAAATTAGCAGAGGTAAATTATGTGTCTCCAAGCAAAACTGTACAAGAAGTTTGCTTTGTAATGGAGACTTAAAATGTGTAACACTTGAGATATTTTGTCGCCATGCTCTGTTGTAGATTCTGAGCAGGTTTTGTAGATAAAGAGCATAGAAAGCACGCGTTGTTACATCCTTTTCCACCTTGGTCTTTGACAACGCTTTTCATAATCACTCCAGTGCTGTACACACTGAAACTTTAAACATTCCTGCTACAGCAGCAGTTACGCTATGTAGGTACAAAAAACATTGGGTTAGAAAATCCTTAACTCATAGCCCACGCTGCCAGAGCCCACTTACAAGGTTGAGAATATCATGCTACAGGCTGATGAATTCGGAATTACCAGTACAGAACCGAGTCAGAGCTCTCTCCTAAGTGAAATCATGCAGAGATCCAGAAACGTTGCATGTGGCACCTAGATGGAAGCAGTAATCATGGAATTTTAGGGGAAATGGAAAAGCGCATAAGCCATGAAGACAGACTGCCCGAGAGGAGTGATTAGCACAGGGCAGCTTTTATGCCACTTTTCCCTAGAGCTCTGTCTGTCAGCATGGTCTCACCTGCTCTTTTCCACAGCAGCTGCAGCTGCTTTCACAGGCTCCCCTGCAGGGACAAAGAATGAAGACCAGAGGAGCCACTCGGAGCAGCTGCAGATGCTAATGGCATAAGCAAGCAGGCAGACCTGCCTTCAAAAAATCACCAGCACCAGTTCCGAGTGTAAGTAGTGCCCCTGTCTTCCCACACAAAGGAATCTTCTAAAACAGCCTTCTGAAACCTACTTTTGCTTTAACAACACAGGGGAGGAATTCCTGGTTCCACAGGTGGCCTCTCAGCCCTGCTGTCTGCCTGGCAGTTCTTTGCCAAAGCTCTGCAGACCCCAGGTATCTCACACCGATGTCCTCAAGCCTTGGGAACCACATGGACACAGAACAGGCACTGATACTCTGCTTGTCTGACCTAAAACTGAATTACCACATACGTTCTCTCTGTAAACAGAAAGTCCCAATGGCTAATCCACCACAGCTAAGTGACTATATATGTCACAACAAGCTACCTAACTGTTTCCACAGGATCCTTCTGAGATCAGCAGATATCAAGGAACAGCTATCGAAAGCAGATCTAGCATACTGATGTTGAAGGACAAGGCAGCTGAGAGGAGCAATGATCTGTCCCTGCCCTGCACATCTTATTCTCATATCCTCAAGACAAGTCCAGTCAGAAGGAATTTTACCACAATGCTGATTTACTAAGAGCAGCAACAATGCAGGATTACCAGACTTCTCTTACTGACTCAGGAATAACTTTGTGAGAGAGGGGAGTTCATATCCTGTATTTGTTCAGTAAAGATGATGTTGAGAGGATGCCTTTTAGTCATAGGGATGACATCTAACTTAACAGTTAAGCAAAAGGTCTGGAATGAAAAACTCTTCTTAGATCACACTGTTCATTCTTCTACCACCTGAGGCTTTTGCTTACTTCCTGCTGAGATACTCAAAATCCCTTATAAATATGAACAAATGGAGCCTCTCAACAAGCTGCCTGAGGTGCATTCTATCTCTACTATAAAAACAGGAACACATTAGAGACACAAATAAAGGGTGACAATTTCAAACACAGGTTTCCAAAGTTCAATCCGTATTTTCCTATTAAAACAGCTACTCAGGCATTCTTCATTTCCACAAAATGAAAGAGGAAATAGAGGTGTTTGACATATTGGCATGCTGAACCACATGTGTTTCTTTACCCATGCTCCTAGCTATAAACCTGCTGTAACTCAAATCATAGAATAGTTTGGGTTAAAAGGGACCTTAAAGATGATCTAGTTCCAATGCCCTGTCATGGGCAGGGACACCTCCCACTAGACCAGGCTGCTCAAAGCCCCATCCAGCCTGGCCCTGAACACTTCCAGGGATGGGGCATCCACAGCTTCCCTGGGCAACCTGTTCCACTGCCTTACCACCTGCACAGTAAAGAATTTCTTCCTATTATCTAATCTAAACCTCCCCTCTTACGGTTTAGAACAGTTACTCCTCGTCCTATTGCTCCACTCCCTGATAAAGAGCCCCTCCTCATCTTTCCTGTAGGCCCCCTTTAGTACCAGAATGTTACTATAAGGTCTCCCCCGAGCTTTCTCTTCTCCAGGCTGAACAACCCCAACTCTCCCCTGTCCTCACTCCACAGCATGCTTAGGAAGAACTAAGCCCAGTACAGCCAGTGGCAAACAGGGCAGCAGAATTCCAGGCTGCTCGCATGGGACCACGGTCTGCAGCATCCCCAGATGCCGCTTAGGAGCTGAAACCTGGGTCATCCCTTAGCAGCAAAATAACAGGCCTGCCCTTGCACTTGCATACTTTCAGGGGTCACCAACACTGTCAAAGTCTCAGCCTGAGGCACATAACAAATAAGAAAGATTTCACATATAATTTCCATTTCTATATATTAACATTCACACAACTCTACTGAGTGTGCTGCAGAGGATATCCATCTCTGACTGCATCTGGTCAACTGATACAAAAAGAGCAGTTTCCTCAGCAGCACCTCAAGCTTTCCAGTGTATCTCTTCCATTAATTCCTGTAGCAGCAGGTACACCTGGACAACATAATGTCCATTTGTGGCAAAATGTGTTGGATTGACAGGAAAGACATAGGTCCACACAGCAGACCTATACATCCTTCTAAGCTCAAATTCTGTCTCTAGCAGGAGATCCAAGGACATTTTCTTGACGAAATTCTTATTTTACAAATGGCTGTGTTCCCCAATCGATACTCTTAGTACAAAGATAACCTTGTCTCTTAAAAAAGAGATATACAACTGTGCCCAACTGTTGCTCTTAATGCAATTCACATCCTCTATTTATGCAAGTACAGATTAGTTTTCGATATTAAAGTAATGAAAATTGTGGCATTTTTCCTTGTTTCTCTAGCAAGGAGGCATTTTCTCAGCTCTTGGCTTCCAATACCAAGTAACACAGTTTCTACATTGGATGCAGTGTGCGCACTTGAGAAGATTCTGCTGCTACACACTAAAAGGTTCAATCATCAAAAGCAGAGATGTGGTACCAAAGGAAAGTGTTTGACATTTCTCCTTCGATTCAAAGAAGAACATGCTTCAAAAGCATCTCTCAAGCACCCACACATATTGCAGACAGCACTCCTATTTCACAGGCATTTCTCAGAAGCTTCAGCAACTCAACTTCTAAAGACAGCAGTAAAAGTTCATGTAACAACAAGGCTGACAAAGCCAAAGAAGTTGAGAAGACATTTGTAAGGTCACCATCCACACTGATTTGACAGTTTTGGGCAGGGAAGAAGAAACAAAAAAGATGCTGGTGTCCCAGAGTAAGAATTTGAACTACAGTCTGATGGCGAAAAAGATGGACAAAGAACAGGGAGAAGCATTTACCAAAAACTGAAGGAAAGACAGAAAAGATGGGGTCAAAAAACCTGCATCAAAGTCTATTTTCCAGTGAAGTACATAGGCCTTAAAACCAAAAGCTCCACGGATCTGGTACTATTCAAGACATGGAAAATTCCATTAGTGTCTCTTCACAGAAGAGGCAGTGGCAACCGTCATCTTTCAGAGAAAAAGAAACCCAAGGGAAAAAACCTACAAATTGCAGATTTGAAACAAACATCTTCATTCACCATTTCCTTTCGACTTTTTTAAAGGTTTTCCATCTGGCATGAAAATTTTAAGTTGAGACAACATTATTTTGGGAAAAGCTGGAGGGTATGTGTGGGCAATACAAACAGAGCCCGGAAAAAACTAGTCATAGCATTAACAATTGACAGACAATTATCCTTCAGTAATGAACTGACATGATGGTACTTTCCTTTGCTTTTCTTTGTTTTTAAATAAAGGACACTGTCTCATTGCCTGTTGACTATTACAGAATGGTTCTCAATGTTCTCGCAATGCTGTATTCACTCAGTTAGAGCAGTCATTTTCTCTTATATGTAAAAAGAGAACAAAGAAAAACTGCATCAGGATAAACTCCATATTTCAAAGGCTAAATTGAGAAGTGTTATAACTGTGCAATTACTCTAGTTACAGAATTGTCTGGCTTGTGAATCGCCCTTTCTTGGTTTTTGTCCTTTTAATTCTTACAAATACAGAGGCAACTTACTGTATTCTGTCCTTGATATCTAGGATGCTTGCAAAACTCAGTATGCTGCCTAGGTCTGACAGGTATAGTAACCCACAAAAATAACTTCATGCTTTTCAACAGCCAGAGGGAAGACTTTTAAATGCAACTAAAAGCATTCCCAAGAAGCACAGTATATTAGGATCACCAGTTACGCGAAGAACCAGAATGACAAATAAGCCTGACAAGAAAACTCCCTAAAAAATAGATTCACTAGATAATGATGACTGCCTATGAAGAAAAAACTGAAGAGGAAAGAAATTAAAACAGTCTGTAAGGGATTTTAATCAAATGCCTTGAATATCTAGAATACAAGACAAGTTTGTAGCGCATTAATATGTCTGAGTTCACACAGTCTCAGCAAAACTCTGCGCACAATTACTTCGGGGCATTCCAGGAACACGTAACTTGACTGCAACGCATGACATGAATATAAAAACTAGTAAGAATTGACAAGAATTCGAAGACAAAAAAAAATTGTTTTAAAAGAGGTTGTTGTGAACAACTGTATCACTGCTGAAGTGTTAAAACATGCAGCAAGGCTCAGAGTTTGCCAGTTTCAAAGGCTTTGCTGTGCAAGTCAGCCAGTCACTGCAAACGCCCACTGTGAAAACAAAACAAAACAAAACAAAACAATCACAACAGAAGTTAGGAATCTGCTTGTTCTTCAAGTTTGTGTCAGTTACTGAAAAATGAAATAAGCTTGAAGTTTTCTTCTTTGCCAAGTCTGACATGGTGGCTTTTTTATCTTTGAAACTTTTCTCCTTGCAATGAGCACGAATACTTGTATTTCACCATCCAGACACAAGTGCCTTTCCCACCTACGTCTCAGGCCTATGTAAGTCTCCCACAGTTAAAGTTAGCAAGATCCTATCCCCTAATGTCTGCGATCACGTTTACCTCCAGCAGACTCTAGATCAGGCATTAGAAGTGCAGAATCAGACATCAGCTAGGATTGGTTTTAGTCCATTTGATTATGCTTCTACATGTTGATGAGACACGTGTGGGAACCAGCTACAACGTACTCAGTAAATCAGGACTCTCATTATGCATGTCCAAAATAGCTGCACTGATGCTGTGTAGTATTTCCTAATTTTGCAGGGCTCGAAGAACACCAGACTAACGGAAGTCATCCTTCACGAAGATCTATCACACCTCTATTCTCTGTACTAGTATCCCCTTCTTTATTTGCCAGATTCCCCTTTCTATTTGTCCCACTGCTCCTCTTTTTGTATGCATCTCACAGTTCACTAAGTTGCAATAAACATATATCAAACTCCTGCGTAGCATTCATTTTAAAAGAAGAGCAAGCCAGGTGTCTTCTCCCAGGTGCATATCAAGGTGCAGGGGTCAAAGGCTGTGAACTCCACCTGGAGCCCCTTATTTATGCCAGAGAAAGAAAATATAAGCCTTCCCCTTAATGTTCCCTAACAGCTGGCTTATAATTCAAGTGATGATCAAGGTCACTGTTGGTATTCTGCTTTGACATACCCAAACATTCTCATTCAATTTAGAGAAAATGTAAAACTCTTACTCAACATTACAAATGTCTCTTCCAGAGATGGATGCCTAAATTTCAGGCATTACTGAGCTTTACAGTGCCCAAGTTTCTCTACAAATCTGTTCCTAAACACATAGTTTGGGATTAAAAGGAAAAGGCATCAGAGAGGAAATACTTAATTTGACAGTGCGTTTCTTTTGTGAATGCATTATCTCCATCTTCTTGAGCATCAATAGAGAACGACAATCATTCTTCAGCATAATATGAAAGATATAACATGATAGTGTTGTTATGGATCGCAGCTTAATGAAGCCCTAAATTTCATTTTGTTCAGAAACAGCATCCAGGAAAATTAAAAATACTACCTCATGGAATACAACCTACTGTCTTCAAGATGATCTCCATATCAGTTCATTACCACATCATCAGGGAAACAATGATTTCCCTCTCCTCCTGCTGCTTACATTTCCTCTTCTGAGAAACTTCAACAGACTTAAAAATGTATTCTATCTTCCTTCCCCCCCCCCACTATGCAAGAAAAAAATATTTCCAAACAAGATCATACTGTATTTTTAATTACTCATAAAATTAGCATTTAGATAGCACCATTCACCCAATAGTTCTGTGGCACTTTTAAATTTCAATTAAATCAAGTACTTGTTTACTTTTTCATGCTTTGAGGATTCACGGACGATTATTATTATCCTCACTTTTATCAGGGAAACTACTGAGGAAACAACCATGCAGCAACTAAAGACCAGACTCTGCTTAAATTTGCATCAAGATCTGGAATAGTGCTGCTGAAGTGAAAAGAATTCCACTTAGCCAGAGTTAGGCTAGCACATGCCACACAGCAGAGACCTAATTATTCCAAAAGGTTCCGAGAACTGCTGTGGTGGAGGGAACAAAGGTAAAATCTGTATTCCGAGTCACAAACTTCTCCCTGATTCACCAGCTCATCATAAAGAATCAAATCATACTTTTAGCAAGAGCAGCCAGTGAGGGGTCAGGAAGAGATTAAATAGCTATACCAAGGTCATATAGGAAATCTGTGACAGAGAACATCTCTGAGCCCAGATTTTTCAAATTCTGGGATACCACTTTAATCACTCGCACACCTTTAAACACCACTAACCATAAAGACAAAATAAATCCAAAGAAAATGTACTGCATTTCTAGAAGTAGCTGAGCATCTTAAAGCATCCTGTACCTCATTAAAGGAACACTTCAACAGAGCACCAAGCTGATTCTGCAACAGCATGAGAAAGGGATGCACATCAGGCACTGCCACTGAGCCCTGTAACTCACCTTCCTCTGCTAACCAGAGCAACCGTGCGTGCATCACACTGATGGGAAGCGTGAACTTAAGCTTAGGTGTTTCAGCTCATCGGACACCCTCCGATTTTTATCTCCCCCTCCTAATCATTGCCTTTATTATGCATATTTACAACATTTCCCTCTTTCAAAGAAAGCGGACAAAGCTCTATTAAACATTCATTTTGGGTATTTCCTATTGGAGTCTTGTCAGGAAGGTTATTTTCATTGTGCTGCTTTCTTAAAACAGATAATAAATTTGCCTGCAGCATTTGTACATGCAGTGTCATTGAAGTACAAGATAGCCTTTTATTTATTTTAAGGATTTCACAGAAACAAAGATGACCAATACCTCTGAAGATCAAGAACTGAGAAAAATCTTAAGCCTTTGGCTTATACTCCCTGCTTAAGGACTTCGGTCCAAAGCAAGATGCAAAACAAAGAGAAACTTCTGGTATGGTACAGAATGAAGAGTACCCTACAGTCATGGAATTTTACTGTTGGATTAGCCAAAGAATAACAAACAAAATGGCTGCTCCGTGTTATAAAATACATTGAGGCTTACTCCAGGGTTTAGTGATGTAGTAAAGCACTTCCTCTGGGTTCCCCTCTCAGACATATAGCATGTTAACTAGATTTAACCATAAAAGTTCTGGAGTTTTTTCTTCAGCACTGAAGATGAATATTGTCTTTTGGACAAGTGTGTATTCTCCTCTTTGCAGTCAAAGAGGAGAAAAACACTCACTCCCTTAACAGAAAACCTTCACACATATTCTGACGCTTACTTCTAACGAACAATACTTAAATGCACCCCACCAGTTTTGCCTGCATCATTCTGTTTGGCTTGCTCACTTGCAGTACCTACCTATTTCCGTGAATTGTTACAAAACCTGTAAATGTTGAAGCCATCCATCACTCAATGTTATGGCCATCAAATACCAGAAAACACAGAACAAGCACGGACTTACGCAGCTCTTCCCGGTGCCTCTCTGTCTGTGCAAAAAACTGACGAAGCTCCTCTGTGATCTCCATGTTACTCAAGTCATATTCTATCTCGCCTTCAGACTCAGAGTCCTCCTCCATTTCAGAGTCCTCATCAGCATCCTCCCTCCTTTGGTGGGCATCCGTGTACTGCTGAGCTCCCCCATGGTACTGAGCTCTGCCATGTGGGCTACAGCTGGAAGAATAGTTGTGGGTATGGGGGAGATCATTCCCATCCCAATCGGAGTAGCGGCCACGTGGAGAGGCTGCAGAAGGATGCCATGGCAGGTGATAAAAGGACTCCATGGCTTTCCTGTAGGCTTTCTGGTGTCTACGCATCCAGCGCATGGCTAAATCATAGTGCTTCCAGTATCTTGCGTACACTTTCTGATTATACCACGGCTCTGTGTCTTCCTGTGGCCAAGAAAATGTAGAGGGAAAGAACATCAGGAAAATGAAAAGAGAAAAAAACGGTATTTGAGGGGAGAAACACTGTAAACACAAGCACAAAGTAGGCCTTTTAATCATTAGTTATCCTTTTCCTATGATAAACCATATGAATCTGAGAGAGAAGGACAAGTATTAACACAGACCAAGTGCATTACATTTCATTATTCTGACAAGAGATTGATTGCATGAACAGAACTACCAATGAAAAATTAGTAATAGAGAAGTCGTAGTGTCCAGAAGGAATTTTCAAAGTGTTTGTGCTACTACAGCGGGAGTAATTTTTTTTTAAGGAATATGCTGTGTGGATATGTTCCACATTTCCATAGCCACTCACATGAGTTGCAAGAACTGAATCATTCCAAGGTGTATGTATTACAACCTACACCTGATTTCCAAATCCGCAGACAGAAAACACAAGAGATTAAAATTCCTCCATATTAAACAAAGTCATTCATTTTATCCAGTAACATATTTCCTCCATCTGCCTGCCAAAATAAGTTTCTCAGAAAAGGTCAAATGGCAACTCAGCCAAGTTCATATATCCATCATGGCCTCAATCAAAAACAAGACTGTATTTGGCCAAGTGCAAGCTGCCAGTAAATCTCCCTTTTGTACTCATCAGCAACCAACATATGAAAAGGGATAATAAAGCACCACTGATAAAGTACATGGAAAAATAGTTCTATAGAATGAAACATACTGTAACACACCTTCTCCTGTCTTCCAGCTAATCTTAGTTTTCCTGAAAAAAGTTTCCCGCTGTTCAGATTTCACCAGCAACTACAAAGCCCTACAGTCCCTCTAGCCTTAAGCTCCCTTTCTACAGGCCATTTAATTTCTCTCGTCATCCTGTTCTCAAAGAGACGGGATAATAGAGGATCTTAAGAGAAGGCCATAGACTAAACTAGAGCCGAAAATAAATAAGATAAATAGCAAATGTGGGTTTTTTTCTTTCCCCTATATCTTAATTTCCATACAAAATATTTTATCTGGGCCAAAACAGAATGCCTGTACTTTAAACTGGAAGAATTTTAATTAAGACATATTTTGGCAAACACTCAAAACTATGGCAAGATTAGATGAGATTTTCAGATCAATGTGACATTTACAGTCCTTTATTAGTTTGTTGGTGTTTTGTTGTGGGTTTTTTTATTTTTCCAAAAAGGGCATATGAGACAAAAATCTTTCTTTAAGCATGCTTTCTTGATCTGTACTGCAGCCTTACAGGAATGATCTTCTGCAAAAAAACCCAAACCAAACCAGAAAAAAAACAAACCTAAGAAACACTTTCCATTTTATGGTAACAATACCAAGTGAAGTTAATTTTATTTACTTATATTTGTTTTCACTTTCTGGTTCTCATTCAATAATGCAAATGCTGGAGAATTTGGAGTAATAATTATAACTCATCTTTCCCTTCTTTCTGCAAAATTTGAGCCCATTATCCCATAACAGAACCATAAATGCTCTCTCTTTTTCAGGGCATTGGTAAGTGCTCTCAGAAACAAAACACCCCTGTCTAGTAGAGTCCATAAAGAAAACACACTACAACAAACTCACATTCCTTAAGAATTTCTGATCAAAAATTGCGCCCTATTTGCAAAGGGCTGTGGAGCTCAGCTACATGATTTAAAAGTCCAGACAAATAATCTTTCCTGAAAAGTAAAAATTTATGGAGGTGAAACTTCATTCTGATTCTCCTCTTGGTCTAACACGGCGCTCCTACAAGAATTCTGCATTTCAGAAGATTTATTCCTAAGATGAGTGGGTGCAAGAAAAGCATCTGTCTTCCATATGGAATTTCTTCATTCTTAATCATCTAGCCACCTAAAAGCTGCGATGACAATGTTTTATTTACTGTTCTTGCTTTGCTTAAGAATGTCACACTGACTCCTTATCCTTCAGCAGTCAGATGAGAACGTCCTGTTGTCAAATCCAATACATTCACAGGTTACTTTTAAAACATTTTGTCTATTTTTTCCACTGCTTAAAAATCTAGTTTTGAGACATCATGAAGCTTGACAAAAGCAGGTATCTCCTACATTCTATGTATTTCCAAAGAAGAACGTATTCTTTTTAAGTAGAAAAATTATCTCCAGTTCTTCTAAAATGTTTCTAAAAAGGGCCTTGATGACTTTACTGAAAGCTCTGGAATCCAGCTGGCTGATTTGTCTAGCTGACTAGCTCCAGTTGTTAATTTAAGGGAAAGGAAGACAAAAAGCCAGTTCATATAGACGGAACTGTGATGCTGGTGCCTGTCCAACTACTTTTTGTGGCTTTTTTTTGTTGAAAGTGACCCTTGAAAACCCCTTTTGCATTTGAATATTAAAAATACATCTGTTAAAAAAGAAATTACAAAAATGTTTTACATTGGGGCGGAAAAGGGAAAGGAACGCTTTAAAGCCTAACTTAGTTCTATGTCTGTGCTTTTTCAGCTGTGGAATAAATGGAAATAAGAGATTTCCTCAAGGAAACAAAAGCTATAAATCTAAAGCAAATGATCAGAGTCCTCTGTTATTTTCCTGTTATGTCTCTAGAGTCTTCCCAGGAGTAGAGAAATCACTCACTGTTGTAATCTGAATTCTATTTTCAAAGCAATTTAGCTACTTTCACATCTAATTTTTACATGTCTGCACTGACAGTTCAATAAAAGTGTTTGTACGCATTTTGTATATAAAATGTGACTAAGTTATCACATACAAACCCATAAAGACCACTTACCATCTCTTGTGGAGTCTGTCTGGTGATCAAGGTGAACTAGAAATGAAAACAGTAGCTTTTTAATTCATAAAAATATAAGTATTAAGATGGTAACAAGCACTGAATGTATTTTTCTTAAATGTCAGTACTGTGGCCACAGCTATTAGACATCCCTTCTCTATTGTGGCTAGTTGCTGTCTCTTATTTACAGTTTTTGATTAGCACCAATAAAAATCCAATTCCTTAAAACTCCCCAGTGAAATAAGAAGATTAAAAGGGAGTCTTCTACAGAATACAGCCTAAAATGCTGGGACCGAACACTTTTTTTCCCCCCCCATTACCCTTTTCTTTTCTATTTTCTCCCACACTTTATGCTTGTACAACCTTTATTTTCCAAATTAATGCCAAACAAAAATTATAAACTTAAATGAAACACTGTTCTCGCTTTTTAGTGGGATCTGTGCAGGGACATCTATAAGAGAAGCAATTACCATAAAATAATTAAACCCATCTTGACTCCATTCAAGTAGTAAGGTTTCTGTTTAAAGCTATAGTGCACTTATAACTGCAAGCAATCCCTTCTTTCACTTTATTTCTCTTTTTTTCACACATATGATCCTGTCTCCCATAAAGCACAAGCCAATTCATGTTGCAATCACATTTTTTAAATGTGAGGTAAAGGTTAAAGGAAGAGGGGCAACTGGAGAGGAGAAAAAAAAAAAAAAAAGAGGTGGTCATCAGAAAAAGGGAGAAAAAGGTATCTATAATTACCAGGCAGGATTCATAATTACCATCATTTTCAGTGTGATTTACCAGCATGAAGCACTGAGAAATATTCTGAATCCCCTTCCTACCTGACAACTATTTTATTATATTAAGATGTCAGCTGTTTCATCCACATATTTCTCATGATGCTCTCACCCTCAACTTGAACTTTGCGTTAGGTGAGTGCCAGTGAAAGGTAACAGAAACTCAGTATGCTAAGCACCCATTGCTACCTCTAAAATATGGTCAAATGCTATTCCCAGCAACTCTGGAATAGAGCCAAGACAGCTCTTAGAACTGTTGTAGATTTATACCAGCATAAACCCAGGATTTTTCAAAATGCATACAAATACAGTACATACACCAGTTCTATGTGCCTCAGAGTCAACAATATTGATTAAACAGCAACTTTTGGCTCTTAAAATAAGCTGTACTGTATGAAAGGAGAATGGGGATGGGCTATGTTCAAAGAAAATGCAAATCATGCAGCTACCACAAAGGCAAATTATTGTCTTTTGCAAAGCCCACACCAAGCTCAAACCCATAAACAACCCATGAACCCTTGGTTACATCAACCTGTCTACAAGAAGCCCTACACACATGAGCAGTCCCAGTGCAATCAACGGGACAACTCATGCGAGCGAAGGATTGCAGGATCAGGCATTAGGCACAACCAAAGTCTGTGAATCCATTGTATTCTCTCCTGCCTGCTTGGAGGAAGAAGAAAACCCAGCGGTCCCTGTAGAACACTGCAGTGACCTGTAACACTCGAAACCCATACATACATAAAAGACTCCAGGGCTATCCTTCTTTGTTCACTTCAAACATCTCGTTTCCCCTACTAGCCCTCTCCCAAACTTTTGTCTCCACTCTCATGACGTATGCATGCACTTTTTGTCCCTTTGCTACATACATCTGGATACTGTCAAAGTTGCCATACTGTCTTTTTCTCATACTTAAAAAGTACGTCTCATTCAGAAAAAGTACGTGTATTTCATTTAATGTTCACTCTAATTCCTACATGAGAAAAGATTATTTGAACTAGCTTCAGCATAAATAGAAATCAGATTCAGAGCATAATGTAAATACACTTTCTAAACTGAAGTCTGATACTTTATTATTAATAGCAACATGCACATATGCTCTCTGAAGGGGCAGGAGGGGAAAAACCCTGGCAAAACTATCCAACCATACTAGCTTACTGAATAAGAAAAACCTGTTTTACCAAGCACAGAAACTTTAATTATTTTCATAAATTATTTATGAAACATTAGTCTACAAATATAAAGCAGAATATAATGATGTTGCAAGCTAGGACAGTAAATTGAAAAATGAATTTGGTTTACTTTCAGCTGAATTACTATTACAAAACAAACTACATAAAATATGAAACATGTCAAGAAGCAGAAAATAAACGTGATAATTCTACTGCTATAATTTATACTTTTAAAAATAAAATATGGAAGCAACTGAAAATATGAAACTCGCCAGCAAACGTAGAATTTAAAATGCGGATGAGATTTCTTTGCTTATGCTGACCACTAATGATGGAAAAGTTACTTTTTGATTAAAAAATTGAGTTGTTATAAAAAATGTTGAGTTATTTTTCCTTTTCTGAGCTTTAATATATTTCCCCACTGATAAATAAATACGGATGTACTCTATTTCATCAAAACATGCCTGCCTCCTTACCAACTTGAGGCAAGTAGGCATAAGTGAAAATAAATAAATCTGATCAAAGCAATGACAGCATTTAATTCCACTGAAGTCAAAAGCAGTTGAGACAATGTCTGCCATACTGTGAGACACAACCATGAAATACTGGTTTTTATAACTTGGTAAATGTAATTCGTACTCTGGGGGCAAAGCCCTCTAGTGGTGCGTTGGGTATAGTGCTACCACAGAGCTGCCATGCTGGAGGTCATGTGCACAGCTCGGAAAGACCTACCAATGATGAACAAGAAGGGTTTGACTTTATTCAAAACATCGATGAGCACATCAGTAATTAACCTGTTGGATGGTATTCAGGTAAAAATATAAGATGTTATTAAAGGAAGGTGAAATTTCAATAAATTCAGCAGATTTCAACAAAAAACATTTATATAAAGCTTTCCTGAAAAAGCAAACTATGTTTAAATCAAAAATGCCCCAAACAACAGTCAGCTGACCATATCCTTTGCCCACTGCTGCTTTTGTCCCTGCTCCTTTAGCCCATGAGAAGTGCCTTATTCAGTCAGGCCAGAGATGTCCCTAACTCAGTATCCAGTTTCTGACAATTAGTAGTAAGAGATGCGCAGTAAAATGTAACACCAGAGTACGCACACAGGAATTGCTTTTCTAGGTACATTTCCACTGACTTCAGCAAGTGGCAGTTCAGATACTTTTTTCAGCCCCAAACCGCTTTTGGCATTTAAAGCCAGAACACGTCATTTCTCTGAACCCATGAATACTAAGTGTTTCCACAACAACCCAGGGCAGTAAGTTTCACAATTTAAGGTGTTAAACACCAATTTGCTCTGTGTATGTTGAACTCGCCCTACTACATATCCTTTAAAAATATCTGAAGAGTTCAGTAAGAAAAGCATGCCATGTAACAACATCAATAGCGTGCATCTTCCCACAAACACCTATTTCATTTTATACTTCTAATGTTTGCTTTTGGTGCAGAATTACCAACAGCAGAGGGAAATGTCCAAAAAGTGTTTTGACAGTTTGTGCTTCGGATTAATACTGTGCATTGCTGGTGTATGACATTAATACCAAAGTGCCCTAGTTACAGTCACCCAGAAATTTTAGCCTGTGACTGCTAAGACAATTGGCAAGTATTAAAAAGAAGAGAAGGTAAAAATTCCCAACACTATACACTGCATTGTTGTTTGTGAATGGCTGTAAATAGCAGATGTGTCTGGTACTTAGGATACAGTTACGGCTGGTTGCCATCCTACCAGGAGAGTCAGTTGAGCTATGAAGACCTACCTATCACTAGGATGTCTTCACACCAATGTCCTTACGCCAATAGTAGCAATTCCTGCAAACGGAAAAGAAACAAATTACATGCAAGACAAAATTATGTTCACTGCAGGGGCAATCCACATTAAACCACTAGACCTGCAAACAAAGCGTATGTCTTATGGCTTTTTTGACCTGGGCAGATCCTGAAATGGTGTAATCCCCTGCTGCTCACAAAAATGGTGTCTTTCTTCCCCGAGATCCAGTACACAAATCCAAAAGCTATTTGGGTCAAAAATCAGAGGTTAAAAGTGAAGCGTGCAAAGCTGTACAATTACTAGTAACCCTAGTTAGCTAATGTTTCTTACATGGCTTGTCAGTTTAGTCATAAACGAGGAAGTGGATGAAACTTTTAGACTGCTGCTTTGGAAGGTAGAATTCCTTTCTCACAGATGCCACGCTCAGACTCCCGTCTAAGACTTTAAGCATGACAAAACCGATGAGCAGCTTCTCACCTCTGCCAAACAGGGCAAACCATTAAATCCACGGGCTGGCAGGAAAACAAGCCCTCGCGCCCGGGCCCACCCGGCCTCAAGCCCCTGCACACGGAGGACGCCTGAGCCTGAGCTCCCGCATCCCCGCCTCAGGCCCGAGGGCCGACATCTGGCAGAGGAAAGGAAAAGCCCCGGGCCCGTACAGCCTATCTGCGAGCCATAAACGCCGCCGCTCCGCCCCCGCCCGGGCTCCGAAAGCGAAACCCCCTCCCGAGCTGTTCGCCTTCCCGCTCGCCCCGGCTGTCCCTCCCTCAGCCGTCCCGCCGCGGCCCAGCGAGGCGGGAGGCCTGGGGCCGCAGCCTGCGCAGAGGCCACGCGTCCCCGCACCCACCCGGGCAGCCTGGGGGCTCCGGCGGGCGAAGGGAGCCGAGGGGAGCCGCCTCCGGTGCTTCTTCCCTCCCTCCTGCGCGACGAGGACGGGCACGGCACGGTGCGGCACGTCCCGGCCAGCGGAGCTTCCTCCCGCCGCTTCCGCCCGGCCCCTCACCGGTCCCGCGGCGCCATCTTGCGGGGCTGCGGGGAGGCGGCGGCGGCGGCGGCGGGGGGGACCGGCTCCCCGAGGGCGGCCGTGGGCCCCCGACCCCGCCGCCGTTTCTTTCGGTGGAGGGAGTGACCCCGCACAGCCACCTTCCCCTCAGGGAGGCGGTGGTGCCATCTCCTTGTCGTCCTGTCTGCCCCCTCGGTGCCGCCGCCAGTCTCAGAGCTCGTACAGTACACAACAGGCTGAATCGTTGCTCAAAACCTGGGTGTGCTGTGGTGGGTGGCACTGTCACACTTTGTCCTCTGATTACTGTTTATTTCCACAGTTTCTAAACTTTCTGTTCAGGTTCTGTACTGCTACTAAGCTAGTATTTTCACAGAACTCTGTGTGAGCAGCCTGTCCCGGACAGCAGAGCAAGGGTTGCTTCCTCTCGTGTATAGCATTTCACACTCTCTCTCTTAAATTCACCTGCTATTATTTGGTGCCATAATGTTGCTCCGTGTTTCTTCACAGTCATTAAACCTCTCAGCTTTAGCCTACTGAATATCACAGTACCCTCCCCGGGCCGTGCCACCCCGACCACCCCAGCCCTTCTCTGGACAGCTCATGGAAAGGCCGTGCAGGGCGAGCATCGCTCCCGCCACCGATTCGGGCAGGGCAGGCAGCCCCAGACATCCTCTACCACCATCAGAGCTAACGGTGATTTCTCCTCTCTACTTTCCTCGCCTTTAATTAATACTTCCAGTACAAGAAACTCACATTTTATTCCCGTCTTTCAGCTCTCCGGGTGTGCCTACTGCCCTAGCTGCTTGCCTGCTGAAAATTACAGCACACCATACAGGGACAATTTCCCTTTGTTACCTGCTTGAATTAAAAAACTCCGTTGTGAAACATGATTTCACTTTAAAAAATACACATATTTGGTCTGAGTTCATATAGCAAATTTCTACATTTATGTCCTGTATATCTACTGAAGTTATTTGAAATAATTTCAACTAATTTGTCTGGTATGGACATCAGATTTAGTAGTCCATAAGATCTTCACATGTTTTCAGGAACCTGTTTTACTAATTTAATCAAGTTAGCTACCTTGTGCTCTTGTACTGAGAACTTTAATGCAACTTGTTGGTACTTGAGGTCAAGAATAATTCATGATTAATTCAGTTTTGTGTTCCTTTCAGACCTCTTGGGGAAATAGTCTCTGGCCCTGCAGATCTGCTGTTGCTCAGTTTCTCTGTTTTGCTACCTGCTCTACAAAAACCAGATGAGAAAGGTCGTCTAATGCACCTCTCAACATACTAGCATAGCTAGCTTCTCCAAGTTTCTCTATGATGAATACAGATGCAAAAGAAACCCCCCAAACCCCAAATAAGCCAACCATTGCTTACTAGCCAAATCTTTTGAATGTTCAAATCAGAACAGGCAGCACTAAGGCACAATAAGTCAAGATGTGAATCGAATCGCTATTTTCTAGCTGTTGTATCCTTTGCCTGGTGTATTTTTCCTTCCCAAGATCCTTCTGATTCTGTTTATGGCTCTTGCAATGGCAACAATGGACCAGTTCACATACCTATCGCTCTGAATTACCTAATCAATGATACTTAAAGTGGATAGATCTACAACAGTTTCTATGTATGTACAGAATTTGACCACCTTCCCACCAAGCTGCATGGCAGTGCAATTGCTGGTCATCACAGTGAGGTGTACATTTTTTCATCAACAGCATTTGGGTAATACCATTATATCTGATCTCTTCAGATAATTAAATTATAAACAAAATTGGACATTGCTTTATTTACTCTCATCAATATAAAATCTCAAATTTGAAGAAATAGACACTTCACTGCAGTAGTTTACTGCTTTAGTAGAAATATGGCAGGAGTGCTAGAGAAGGTAGTCTGGCAATGGTGGCCCTGAGGGTAAAATACACAAGAGTTTAATTACAAGAAGTAAATATACTGAACATTCTCAGCATGTTAAGAGCAGTAAATCACCCCTCTTAAAACACTTGCAGCTTCTCCATCATCTGTTTATTCTTTTCCTCCAGCTACTGTGTCACTGTATGGTTTCCTATGGGAGTTAGGCATCTATGTAGAGATGATTAGTCTAGATACTACAGTGCACTTTAACTGTGGTCACAAGTGTTTTGCCGTTTCCCTGTGTGTGGCCAAAAAAATTTGTGAGAGCTTCTCTGTCTCTAAGGCAGAAGAGATGTATTATGCAATTGTCAGCCTGCTTTTTCTCATGAGCACCCAATGCACTTAAAGAATCTTCCAGCTTTTCCGGCTCCCCTCTGATCTGCATATTTCCACAGATAGATCAGGTTGCTTCATGCTCAGACATAGGTGCTTGCTTTTACACATGGTAAACTGATGGATGAAAGTTGTGGACAGCAGAACATCTAGGTTAACTTGGAGAGTCAGTAGGTTAAAAAAAGGTATTAGGTAAATCAT
>VXBO01011463.1:146025-162755 GCA_013400135.1 Rhinoptilus africanus
CTCATGAGCACCCAATGCACTTAAAGAATCTTCCAGCTTTTCCGGCTCCCCTCTGATCTGCATATTTCCACAGATTGGGTTGCTTCATGCTCAGACATTGGTGCTTGCATTTACACATGGTAAACTGATGGCTGAAAGTTGTGGACAGCAGAACATCTAGGTTAACTTGGAGAGTCAGTAGGTTAAAAAAAGGTATTAGGTAAATCATACAAAGAATATCTATTAGTCATCAAGATACCNGAAAAGAACTCTGTGATACCGTTCTGGCTTAGGAAGTCGCTATGCACTAAGAAAGACCTGCTGTATGCTTGCCCGGTTCATTCCTGAGGACATTTGCCACTCTCAGAAACAGTGTAATGGACTGGATAGACCTTCAGTTGGACTCAAAGTGATTCTTATATATATATTAAAATGAAGGCATGCATTACTGCTGAACTGCTGTACTTTGTATGGGAGAAAGGCATCCAGGCAAACTGCATAAAGGTACGGCATGTGTGCTGGTTTTATTAAGGTTATCAATCTATCTCAAGCAAAGACTTTAAGGAGTACATTACTGATGCTGCTATGTAGATTTTGAAAATGTGATTGTGCTGTTCTTAGTTTTGTAATATTTCAGTTTAAAAGATGACTTTTTGGGTTACTATGTGTTGGGTTACTTTTTGTGTTACTATGAAATGTACATTCTCTTCGTTCACCACTTCCTATTTATTCCCTTCTACCCGCCTTACTTATGCGTATTTGCGATTGCACAGTTATTGTCTGTGTGGAAGCACACGAAAAGTTATCTATCTTATTGGACTGACACAAATATCACATTAAATAAACCTCTGATGATATGCATTTTGTGAGCAGTGCGATCAGTACTTCCTTCCTGCTGAAGACTGATTTATTTCTTCATGTTTCATCTGATCACTTTGACTGGGTCACTTCTGAATCTTTCACTTCACAAAATATCTGCTGCTGTAAGAGCTGTGTTTTCCTTGGAAGCCCATGTAGAGATTGCATCTTTCATGTATTTAAAGTCTACCTTTTATCAGAGGAGAAGGAGCAGCTTGGCAGAAAGGTTTGCTTTTAAAGGTAAGCCCTTTACGCGGTCCCTCACACAACCCAACAGTAAAGAAGGTCTCACGTTAATTCCTGGTTTGTAAAGCCTCTTCTTCTAAACCCATGAAACGTGAAAACTGTAAACTGTGTCTAGAATGAGGTCAATACCCCTGCAGTTTCTTTCCCAAAGCTAACACTGCTGAGGAAAGGGTGGCTCTTACTGATTCCAATATGAGATCTTCCCTCCAGGTTTGGGGCCAAGAGTGTCACAGAGAAGGTTTGGTTTTATTGATCATTTTTGTCAATGGTGTCCCATAATGCAGCACGTCCCTCTTGAACTACTTTTTCCCATGGCTGTGTTCCTTGGAGCTTTCGGTGTTGCTCCAATGGTTGAACATTAGACTCGAACCAGGCTGAAAATAAGGATGGTGTTTCCTGGCAAGAGAATGAAATGTTAGACTAGAACAGCTATTACAGTAGGGGAATTTCCTCATCAGAAACAGCATTTGAAGTTGTCAAGTGTAGACATCTTAGAGAGTATTTTACAGCTATTAAGATTCATTAATTAGCCAATTCATTTAATTAACTTATCCTTTAAGAAGCAAGGATTGCAATGACTGGAGGTTTGTGAAAAAAAATGTAGAAAGTTTAAATCTTCAACACAATTTATCACTTATGTAAGATGAAAAGAGCATTCTTAGGCACCAGATCTGAAAGGATGGTAGTTTCTGGCACTGGGGGATAATGATAGGAAGTTGGAAATTAGTCAGTAACCACTTTTTCTTGTACCACTGTTTAAGAATGTGTGGTTCTATTAAACTTGTGCAAATTTGTATGTAGACCATTACTTTGCAAACATTGTTATCGTAGTGTTACTCTACTGAGTTAAGCATAATCCAGAGGAAGTCATCTTTAGAACTGTAGACTAATTATGGACTGGCCAAAGCGCTGAAATTATTGACTCTGCTTGTCCTTTGTTAAGAAAAAATCATATTTAAAATTACATTATTTGTAGCAAATTTTCAAGCATGATGCAAATTCTATTTTGAATTAAAACAAATCCTGCTAAGGTCTGGCTCTTGTAGAATCTGAATCTACAATTCATAAAATTTATAGAGAAAGACTGATACCCCTTTCTGTGTGTGTGTGTTTGTGTGCAGAAAACTACATGTGAGACTTCTCTTACTTAACTCCAGCTTTCTGAGAAGGGAAAGGGACAGGCTACTGGAGGCAGAGGGTGGAGAGAAGTAGAAAAATCTTAAAGACAATTTTACTGCCAAAGGAAATATCCGCTGGAGCTGGACTTCTGGACCAAATGTCATCACTCTTAGATGTAGTTAATCCTTCTTTTCTGTAATACCTGTGGCCTCACTGTGTGTGAATACATGTTAATGAATTAAAAATCAGCAGCACCTCTCTCCGAAGACTTTCCTCACTAGATGAGGGGATAATATTTCTTTTGCTGGCTTTCTGTGCTTACTTACAGTGTGACAGTGATGCCTACACCTGAGCTAGTCACTGTTCAGATACCATTATAGCCACGAGCAAATCACAGTAATGCTCTTTGGGTGCTGTTCAACTGATGTATGTTGATTATCTACTTTGGGGTGAAATGAATCACACCCCAGAAGTGCTTATTCCTTTCGCTGACTTTCAGGGGAGCTTGAGGCCATTCTCACAACGTGCTTTGTTGCAAGCGTGTATGTTGAGCAAGATAAATCCCATCAACAAAATCTATAAAAGTGCAAATAGTTGATAAAGGAAAATGTGGCAACACCGATTATAAAAGATAAAAGCCCACCTAAGTCAATAGATGGCAGCATTGTAAATGGTAATGCACAACCCTCTGCCTCAAACAGTGGTGCTAGGGAATCTAAGCTGGTTGCTCTGGAGAAGTAAAAGATCCGTGAAATATCCCTGACTCATGTACCTCTAGCTTGCTAAAATACGCTGTCTTCTTTTAACTTTCAGATGACACAAAGTCTCCCTTTTTCATGAAAGCTAAGAAAGGGACCTTGTGCCATCCAGATTTCCAGAATCTGAAAAGCAAAGAAGGACTGAGCACTCAGCTAATTATTAAATTTCCATTTCTGGAGGCTTAACACTGGAACATTTGGCATAGTGGCTTAACGATGATTTAGATCAGAATTTTATGTGCTAATTTTATGCAGTATACACACACAATAAAACATTGTAATGATAGATTTTCATCTTGTCTTTGAATTTTATTCTGTTGGTCTTCAGCAATTGGATTTATTTTATGTATCTTTGTTAATTTTGNTGAATTGAATCAAAGTGCACGTGGGTTAAACCATCTCTGCACCTGGCTTCATTATTCCCCTTCCTCTTTGGTTGTTTTAATGCATACTCAAAAGATTCCCAAATACATATGGGACGCACACATAGATGTACTGAAACACCTACCCCTAATCATTAGAATTTAGCCCACAAAACTCATGATATCCAAGTTAATGCTAATAAATAAATAAATAAATAAATAACTGAAAGAAGGAAAGAAATTTAAATAAACAAATATTTATTTAATATTTATTTAATTAATATTTAAATAAACAAATAAATAAATAAACCTAATATTTAATCCACTCAGTTGTATGTTAGTGTTGTAAGACTTTGCAAATGATTTATGACCAGTGATGACTAAATAACATTCAGCATTTTAATACAGACTTGCTTTTTAATTTTTATTTTCTGCTTTGACTAACATGACATATTAGGGATACAGCTGGCTTCCTAAAAGAATTTTTAGGTTTTTGTTATTTTTATTTGTACACTGAATTTGTTTATTGGTCTTTGAAATATCGTGAACTGCCTAAGAGTTATGGGTATGCAGATTCCACCAAAATGAATAGACGTCTATGTGTGGAAAGAGTTTGTGCAAATCCCATGGCTTGGGATCAGATTTGTTCGTTATTGTGCATATGTTAACTTCTGTGTAACCTTAAAAATCATTCTTTGATTGACCAGAGGTTAGTAACAGAAGTGCTGAATAACACTTTGAATTCTGTTAAGATCACCCAGCTACATACTTTGCCAGGCCTTGTAGCTGTTTGATTTATTAGCATTGCCCTCTGTCATCTTCCTTCTTTTCTTCCTTTCTTCTACTATTTCTTTTACCTACCTGTTCTGTTCACAGCTGCTAATGCTGGCTGCTTGTTTGTGAGCCATAGCTCGCTGTCAGTTTGAGCTGTTACTGCAGACTGCCTCACTGATGGTGTTTCCATGACCTTTTGAATTTCCACAATTGCAAATGGCCGTGCTCAGTACAGCGAGTGATAATAATTCTACACCTAGCTGCACCTGGATCCTGTGACAGACCACAGCACGCTGACCGATCTTCCTGATACAAGAGGGCTTTGAGGAGGCAAAAGGCTTTCTCTGTGTTATCTGTATCCTCTGCTATAAAAGGCTTTAGTCACAGACACTTTGAACTGAGGTTAGAAGTGCACTGGGAAGCAGTGCAGAATATAGATTAGGTGTATATCCATGTTGACCTGCCCCAAATAAGGGGGGGCTGCCTGGCACTGTGAATGAATTGCTCAGTCTCCACAGGACTGAGAACAAAATGCCTGTTACACCGCTCCAAGAGCTGCAGAAAGTTCTGGACACAGGGACAGGAGATGGTAATGGCTCTTGAGCTGGGTGCACAGGTGGATTGCAACCCAGCAAAGTCAGTCTCAGCAGGTTCTTCTGGCTTCCAAGGATTTAGATGACCCATTGGCTGTGGGGCCAGCACAACCCTGAGAGGTATGGCTTTGATGAAAGAGCCACATCGGAACTGCTCATAAGGCTCCTGGGATCTGTGGCTCTTTAGTATCAGGGTTCCTGAGGTTTGCCAGGGTAGTTCCTTAGCGGTCAGATTAGATCTGTGAAACTTGAAACTGACTTAGGAGTTGACTATCAGGGAGGAGAGGAGAAAAAAGACAACTGTAGTAGAGGACATAACTGCATGATTTTTAGATGCTTAATCCACAAGGTGGGATCCAAAGCTGAAAGCCATGTCTGAGGTTTTCTGTTCAACACAAGGGGCCAGTTGGGTGTCCCAGAGAGTTACTTGGAAAACCTTTGTACTGGTAGCTGTGTTTTTCTACCGCCATTAAGCTTCCAAGTGAAGTGCCTGTGCGTCCTTTATAGCCAATGAGGACCTGCATCTCCAGGAGATAGAGTTCCCCCCTAGCATTTGAGCAAAGCTATCTGGAAACATCTGCCCCCATTGACCTCGGACCAAACCTAGATACAAGCTTAGGTACATCTGCTATGTATTTAAAGCTAGATGAGTAGAAGGTGGAGAAACCGTAGTGTGGAGACATCTTTACCTGCAGCTGTTCTCTCAAAAAATGACGCATGTCTCTCTCTTTCAATGAAAAGCCACGAGGAGCGTGCCCCCTCTGATTATAGAATAGCTTGCTGAGTGCATCACTTCCTTAGAAAATGAGGCATCTGGGTTTAATTCCTTTCTAAGCCTCAGAGGCTTAATACTTACCCCTAGGAGAACAAACAAACCACTTACCTCTCTCTGACCTTGAAAGCCTGACTCCTGTTTATAGGCCAGCATCAACATTTTGTTTTTCATTCTAGCTTTTATATGTGTCCACAGACATTATTTGGCAAGCCATTCTGCTGGCTTTGCCAGAGATATTGCAATACTCCAGACACAAATATTTTGGCCGACTTAGGCAAAAAACCAGGCAAAATGACTTGAAATGTAGGGGAATAAATATCATGTTTGTTGCAGTAGGAATGTGTAATCATGAAAAAAAATAATTAGGTAGGTTCATAAATTTTAAATATTTTGAGCATCAACAGTTTGTTTTGTTTTATTTTATTTGTTTNCAGAAAACTACATGTGAGACTTCTCTTACTTAACTCCAGCTTTCTGAGAAGGGAAAGGGACAGGCTACTGGAGGCAGAGGGTGGAGAGAAGTAGAAAAATCTTAAAGACAATTTTACTGCCAAAGGAAATATCCGCTGGAGCTGGACTTCTGGACCAAATGTCATCACTCTTAGATGTAGTTAATCCTTCTTTTCTGTAATACCTGTGGCCTCACTGTGTGTGAATACATGTTAATGAATTAAAAATCAGCAGCACCTCTCTCCGAAGACTTTCCTCACTAGATGAGGGGATAATATTTCTTTTGCTGGCTTTCTGTGCTTACTTACAGTGTGACAGTGATGCCTACACCTGAGCTAGTCACTGTTCAGATACCATTATAGCCACGAGCAAATCACAGTAATGCTCTTTGGGTGCTGTTCAACTGATGTATGTTGATTATCTACTTTGGGGTGAAATGAATCACACCCCAGAAGTGCTTATTCCTTTCGCTGACTTTCAGGGGAGCTTGAGGCCATTCTCACAACGTGCTTTGTTGCAAGCGTGTATGTTGAGCAAGATAAATCCCATCAACAAAATCTATAAAAGTGCAAATAGTTGATAAAGGAAAATGTGGCAACACCGATTATAAAAGATAAAAGCCCACCTAAGTCAATAGATGGCAGCATTGTAAATGGTAATGCACAACCCTCTGCCTCAAACAGTGGTGCTAGGGAATCTAAGCTGGTTGCTCTGGAGAAGTAAAAGATCCGTGAAATATCCCTGACTCATGTACCTCTAGCTTGCTAAAATACGCTGTCTTCTTTTAACTTTCAGATGACACAAAGTCTCCCTTTTTCATGAAAGCTAAGAAAGGGACCTTGTGCCATCCAGATTTCCAGAATCTGAAAAGCAAAGAAGGACTGAGCACTCAGCTAATTATTAAATTTCCATTTCTGGAGGCTTAACACTGGAACATTTGGCATAGTGGCTTAACGATGATTTAGATCAGAATTTTATGTGCTAATTTTATGCAGTATACACACACAATAAAACATTGTAATGATAGATTTTCATCTTGTCTTTGAATTTTATTCTGTTGGTCTTCAGCAATTGGATTTATTTTATGTATCTTTGTTAATTTTGGCATTATTATACAGCAACAGTATTTAAACTTTTTAATTAGGAAATACAGATGACATTGTGCTGTTTCTCTTGTATAGAAAAAAATGGAATTTTTTCACATTTGCTCTCAGTTATTTTTAATTAAAAAAACCTCAGGAATAATGTCAGATGTGCTTTAAATGCAGGCAGCCAGCAAGTAATGCGTGAAGAGGCCACAGTAGGAATGAAGCCTGTAAAGACCTCAGAAGATGTGGGCCAGGTTTTGACTCCTTTGCTCAAGGAGAGACTCGGTGCCTTGATCGGATCCGTAAAGAATTGTGTGGCCCAAACGGCTGTGCTCACAGCATTAAAGGATGGGACCAGCTCGCCTGGTAAATCCTATGCTTGTTCTGCCTAGGCTGAATAGCTTCCACCTCTTTAGCAATTCTCCTGGCTCAAGTGCTACTGTGTACAAAACACGAGCTCCTCACGCCTGAATGTGGCCCCAAGAAAGTGAATTGAATCAAAGTGCACGTGGGTTAAACCATCTCTGCACCTGGCTTCATTATTCCCCTTCCTCTTTGGTTGTTTTAATGCATACTCAAAAGATTCCCAAATACATATGGGACGCACACATAGATGTACTGAAACACCTACCCCTAATCATTAGAATTTAGCCCACAAAACTCATGATATCCAAGTTAATGCTAATAAATAAATAAATAAATAAATAACTGAAAGAAGGAAAGAAATTTAAATAAACAAATATTTATTTAATATTTATTTAATTAATATTTAAATAAACAAATAAATAAATAAACCTAATATTTAATCCACTCAGTTGTATGTTAGTGTTGTAAGACTTTGCAAATGATTTATGACCAGTGATGACTAAATAACATTCAGCATTTTAATACAGACTTGCTTTTTAATTTTTATTTTCTGCTTTGACTAACATGACATATTAGGGATACAGCTGGCTTCCTAAAAGAATTTTTAGGTTTTTGTTATTTTTATTTGTACACTGAATTTGTTTATTGGTCTTTGAAATATCGTGAACTGCCTAAGAGTTATGGGTATGCAGATTCCACCAAAATGAATAGACGTCTATGTGTGGAAAGAGTTTGTGCAAATCCCATGGCTTGGGATCAGATTTGTTCGTTATTGTGCATATGTTAACTTCTGTGTAACCTTAAAAATCATTCTTTGATTGACCAGAGGTTAGTAACAGAAGTGCTGAATAACACTTTGAATTCTGTTAAGATCACCCAGCTACATACTTTGCCAGGCCTTGTAGCTGTTTGATTTATTAGCATTGCCCTCTGTCATCTTCCTTCTTTTCTTCCTTTCTTCTACTATTTCTTTTACCTACCTGTTCTGTTCACAGCTGCTAATGCTGGCTGCTTGTTTGTGAGCCATAGCTCGCTGTCAGTTTGAGCTGTTACTGCAGACTGCCTCACTGATGGTGTTTCCATGACCTTTTGAATTTCCACAATTGCAAATGGCCGTGCTCAGTACAGCGAGTGATAATAATTCTACACCTAGCTGCACCTGGATCCTGTGACAGACCACAGCACGCTGACCGATCTTCCTGATACAAGAGGGCTTTGTGGAGGCAAAAGGCTTTCTCTGTGTTATCTGTATCCTCTGCTATAAAAGGCTTTAGTCACAGACACTTTGAACTGAGGTTAGAAGTGCACTGGGAAGCAGTGCAGAATATAGATTAGGTGTATATCCATGTTGACCTGCCCCAAATAAGGGGGGGCTGCCTGGCACTTTAAATGAATTGCTCAGTCTCCACAGGACTGAGAACAAAATGCCTGTTACACCGCTCCAAGAGCTGCAGAAAGTTCTGGACACAGGGACAGGAGATGGTAATGGCTCTTGAGCTGGGTGCACAGGTGGATTGCAACCCAGCAAAGTCAGTCTCAGCAGGTTCTTCTGGCTTCCAAGGATTTAGATGACCCATTGGCTGTGGGGCCAGCACAACCCTGAGAGGTATGGCTTTGATGAAAGAGCCACATCGGAACTGCTCATAAGGCTCCTGGGATCTGTGGCTCTTTAGTATCAGGGTTCCTGAGGTTTGCCAGGGTAGTTCCTTAGCGGTCAGATTAGATCTGTGAAACTTGAAACTGACTTAGGAGTTGACTATCAGGGAGGAGAGGAGAAAAAAGACAACAGTAGTAGAGGACATAACTGCATGATTTTTAGATGCTTAATCCACAAGGTGGGATCCAAAGCTGAAAGCCATGTCTGAGGTTTTCTGTTCAACACAGGGGGCCAGTTGGGTGTCCCAGAGAGTTACTTGGAAAACCTTTGTACTGGTAGCTGTGTTTTTCTACCGCCATTAAGCTTCCAAGTGAAGTGCCTGTGCGTCCTTTATAGCCAATGAGGACCTGCATCTCCAGGAGATAGAGTTCCCCCCTAGCATTTGAGCAAAGCTATCTGGAAACATCTGCCCCCATTGACCTCGGACCAAACCTAGATACAAGCTTAGGTACATCTGCTATGTATTTAAAGCTAGATGAGTAGAAGGTGGAGAAACCGTAGTGTGGAGACATCTTTACCTGCAGCTGTTCTCTCAAAAAATGACGCATGTCTCTCTCTTTCAATGAAAAGCCACGAGGAGCGTGCCCCCTCTGATTATAGAATAGCTTGCTGAGTGCATCACTTCCTTAGAAAATGAGGCATCTGGGTTTAATTCCTTTCTAAGCCTCAGAGGCTTAATACTTACCCCTAGGAGAACAAACAAACCACTTACCTCTCTCTGACCTTGAAAGCCTGACTCCTGTTTATAGGCCAGCATCAACATTTTGTTTTTCATTCTAGCTTTTATATGTGTCCACAGACATTATTTGGCAAGCCATTCTGCTGGCTTTGCCAGAGATATTGCAATACTCCAGACACAAATATTTTGGCCGACTTAGGCAAAAAACCAGGCAAAATGACTTGAAATGTAGGGGAATAAATATCATGTTTGTTGCAGTAGGAATGTGTAATCATGAAAAAAAATAATTAGGTAGGTTCATAAATTTTAAATATTTTGAGCATCAACAGTTTGTTTTGTTTTATTTTATTTGTTTAATCATGAATTGGACCCAATTTCTCTGCATAATTACCTCAATTATGTTATTTCAGTGAGAATGCTCTCCTGGGTTGGTGTTTTCATAGAAACATTTGCAAGTGCTCTCAGTGTAGTTTGGTTTTGCACGTGAGTACCTGGGGACCCACCACAGTGGGGTCTTCCTAGGAATGGGGGCATAAGAAGGGAAACAACTTTCCTCAAGAAAATTTGTGTGAGGGCTGAGGGAGGCCGTCGTGTCTCCTTCTCAGCTCTCACAGATGGGATCCAGCTGTTGGTGGTCTGTGGGAAGCTGATTTCTGCTTCTGGGCAGGAGAGGTGAAATCTGAGTATTGGAAATACCAGACAGAAATATGTTTATACATTGTATGGTAAATGGCCATACATAGCAAGGCCTCTGCTACTGAGAGATGTTGGATCCTCTGTTAGTGGGGGTACCACTAATTTGCTTATATATAGGAAAACCAGGGAAGCTTCTACAGCGAATATGCTTCTTCTCCAGCAGCCCTATCTAGTTCTAGAGTTGGCTGAGCAGGTGCTGTTGGGTTGGCTCATGCATAGACAGCAAAACCTCAGGAGCCTACTCAAGTACAGCAGCCCAGAAGCTCCAAACAAATGGATATATCCCACGGATTTCCTCCACCAAAAATTCCCAAATCAGAAAAAAGGCCTTGTCCAGGAGAGCCTAGCTGCTTGCAACCCCAAAGGAATGGCCTACATGCAACATGTGGATACTACTGGTTTGGGAAACACAAATTCCCACTGAGCATCAAATCCTGAAGGCTTCACTTCATTTTGGCCACAAATGTGCCCAGGTGGCCAAGGCGGCCAATAGCATCCTGGCCTGTATCTGGAATAGTGTGGCCAGCAGGACTAGGGAAGTGATTGACCCCTGCAGTTGGCACTGGTGAGGCCCCACCTCGAGTGCTGTGTCCAGTTTTGTGCCCCTTACTAGAAGAAAGACATTGAGGTGCTGGAGCATGTCTAAAGAATGGCAATGAAGCTGGTGAAGGATCTAGAGAGCAAGACTCATGAGAAGTGGTTTAAGGGCACTGGGGTTCTTTAACTTGGCGAAAAGGAGGCTGAGGGGAGACCTTATTGCTCTCTGCAACTACCTGAAAAGAGGTTGTAGAGAGATGTGTGTTTCTCAAGTGACTGGACACAAGGGAACAGCCTTAAATTGCACCAGGAGAGGTTTAGATTGGATAGTAGGAAAAATGTCTTCACTGAAAGGGTTGAGAAGCATTGGAACAGGCTGCTGAGGGAAGTGGTTGATTCACTGTCCCTGGAGGTACTTAAAAGATGTGTAGATGTGTCACTTAGGGCCATGGTTTAGTGGTGGACTTGGCAGTGTGAAGTTATTGGTTGGACTTGATCTTAAAGGTCTTTTCCAGCCTAAAGGATTATATGGTTCTATTTTCTGTCCTAATTCCTGGATTCAAACTGAATAAAAGTTGAATGAGAACCTCAGGATATGGCAAACATTGGTATAGAATAGTGTTGGAAACTCTCAGAACATTTTTGGTACATCTAAATAAAATGTCTTTTTACAGAAACTGGTTTCGTAACATTGAAAGCAAATATATTTCCCTTTGAGAATTCATTAATTGCTGCTTCTGTGTCTCATTATCTGGGTTGCATTTGACTGAGAAATTCTGGCTTGAAGTCTCAGCTAAATTCTGAGATTTCTGAAAGATGATGCAAAAATGAGAACTTTGAACTGAGCTTTTTAAAGAAGATGGGTATGTGCCACACTGCTGGGTTGGCTCCTGTTGATCCTGTGTACTTTTAAGCTTTCTGCCTGTGGTGGGTTGACCCTGGCTGGATGCCAGGTGCCCACCAAGCTGTTCTATCACTCCTCTCCTGAGCAGGAAAGGGGGAGAGAAAATATAATGAAAGGCTCCTGGGTCAAGTTAAGGAAAGGGAGAGATCACTCACTAGTTATTGTCATGGGCAAAACAGACTCTACTTGGGGAAAATAGTTGAATTTATTACCAATCAAATCAGAGTACGTTAATGAGAAAGAACTAAATCTTAAAACACCTTTCCTCAACCCCTTCCTTCTTCGCAGGCTCAACTTCACTCCCGATTTTCTCTACCTCCTCCCCTTGAGAGGTCAGGAGGATGGGGAATGGGGGTTGTGGTCAGTTCATCACACGTCGTCTCTGCTGCTCCTTCCTTCTCAGGGGGAGGACTCCTCCCTGAGCTCCAGCCTGGGCTCCCTCCCATGGGAGACAGTCCTCCACAAACTTTTCCAATGTGAGTCCTTTGTATGGGCTGCAGTCCTTCAGGAACAGATTGCTCCAGCGTGGGTCCCCCTTGAGGTCACAAGTCCTGCCAGCAAACCTGCTCCAGCATGGGCTCCTCTCTGTCCATGGGTACACAGGTCCTGCCAGGAGCCTACTCCAGGCTTCCCAAGCGATCACAGCCTCCTTTGGGTGCATCCACCTGCCCTGGCATGGAGTCCTCCATGGGCTGCAGGTGTATATTTGCTCCACCATTAACCTCCATGGGCTGCAGGAGGACAGTGTGTCTCACCATGGTCCACCACAGGCTGGAGGGGAATCTCTGCTCTGGGCCTGGAGCACCTCCTCCACCTTCTTCTTTACTGACCTTGGTGTCTGCAGGGCTGTTTCTCTCCCATATTCTAATTTCTCTCTCTAACTGCAGTTGTGCAGGGTTTTTTGCCCCCCTTCCCTGTCATCACAGAGGTGCCACCACCATCAGTGATTGGCTTGGCCTTGGCCAGTGGCGGGGCCTCATGGAGCCAGCTGGCATTGGCTCTGTCAGACATGGGGGAATCTTCTAGCAGCTTCTCACAGAAGCCACCCTTGTAGCCCCCCTGCTACCAAAACCTTACCACACAAACCCAATACACTGCCACTTGAATAATTCTGGTATTGTGTGTTTGGTCTCTTCAATGAACTTACGCAAAGCCTGGGAACCTTTCTCAGAAACAGGGCTTCAATGCCTAGAAGCCCGAACTAGCCAGGAGCAATGGTGATCCCTTTGGTGTCCCTCACATGAAATTGCCCACTCTTTCTCATAGCCTGACTGTGTGGGGATGCAGTTTTGGTAAGCTTTCCAGAAAATGATAATTCTTTATGTTACCTTGCACAAGAGATCAGAACCAGGGTGTCTTCACCTATACCTGTACTCCAGTTTTCTCCTTGCTCTGGAGCTATCCTTGGGCTTGGAGTGCCCGGAGTCCTTCCTCTGCAGCAATATCTCCTCTCCTCACTGGATCACGGCCCTTGCGTGTAACTAGCTTTCTGCCTCCTCTCCTGGACTCACCTCTGCTCCTTTACTTATTTTATTGGTCTTTTCAGATGTTCCAGGTCCCAACTCAATAATCCCCTCCTTGGTTACTTCCGTCTGTAACAGAGGATGAAAAAAATGTAATGACTAGATGAGTTCAGCCAGTCTATGGACTTCATGCTGACTCCTTCTTTCCTGATGGTAGCCTGGAGATGAGGAGACCATCTGAAGTGGTCTGGATGAATTGCTTTGGGAGCTCACAGCCTCTTTTTCATCATGAGCCTGGGGATGAAATGTATTTATTGCAGCTGACATGCTTAGGGCCTTCTCGCTGTGGTCTGAGATGTGCATGTGAAGTCACTTACGAGACCTGATGCACATGCACAGTCCCACCACATGGACAGAAGTGATGTATGTGGTGGTGCACCTAGTGACCATGGTAGAGGAAGGACCTTGTTAATGCTCCTAAGATGCTGCATGTGTGATTATACAAGTGAGGAAGTTAGTGGTGAATAGTAGCTGAATGTCTCCGTTAACAGGTTATGTGACACATGCTGGCAGAAAGATGGCATCACTGCTCAGCTGTTACCTCTGAATCACCATCCCCGGGAATTTCAGTGCAAAACAAAAATGAGGAGATAAAACAACCAAAAGAGAGGGAAGACAAACTCTGTGTGTGAAGTGAGACTGCAGTCTTCACAAATTAAACCCAGGGAAGCTGGTTCTAAATTTTACATACAGAGATTCTACTAGTCATTGCATAACCATTTACAGCCAGTCACACTGAAGTAATAGGCACAAGCTTTGAAAGTCCTGGTTCTGTAGTACCTCAAGATAAGCATTTAGTTTATTACTGACATTATCCTTCATAAATTTTTTTCCAAGAAGTCAGCAAAGGGCTAATGTCCTGACTGTATCAGTCATACTGGAATGGATTGGTCCAGTGTTCAGTAACGACCTTATAAAAACACTAGAAGGCATACAAGTCCATGTGCTACCTTTGCAGATATTCCATGATAAATTGCGGTGGCATTAATTCCCAAATAATTAATTATAAATTGTTCATCCATTCTCTGTTAATGTAAATGTTCTTTGCAAGTTTTATCTTCCCAGTTTGGTATCTCTGTTAAGAGAGATTGCTGTTTCCAGAGACTCCTACAGAATGAATAATGAATTACTTTTTATTAAATGACTGTGAAAATCAAAATCTCACTACAAGTGTTTCATGGAGGGTTTATCTTAAAAGGCGATGCACGTGGGGTTGAACCAGTGTGACAAGAAATCTTCAGGAGCAGAGATGATAATCAGAATGAGAATTCTACAGAATGAGAGAAATACTGGTGTGATAAATAATACTCGCTTTCAAAAGCAAATGCAATGTTGTTGAATTTTCCAGGCTTGTATCTACACACAATATTACCAGACAAACCAGCTTTTACTTGACTTCTGTTATTTTTTACTTTACTTACCGTATGTTGTACCCAGAGACACTGGACAAGCTGTGATATACACTATACAGGCACCAGATACCCAAACCAACTAATCTGCTAGCTTAGAAATGAGTATGAATGCAATCCTATTGTGGGAAAGGAGACAGAGAATGTTATTTGTATTGTAAGTAGTTGGAAGGTGTTCAAATGCTGCTGTAATAGATAAAATATGACATAAGTGGGTAGATCCAGAGGTGGTTCCAGAGATTTATTCCTGAGAACATAATTCCGCTCTTACACATCAGTGTTCTGTGATACACTTAAGCAAAATAATAAAAATGCTTATGCGTTCGCATTGTTATTTTACAGGTTTATGAGGGCACCGTAAAACTCCTTAGTTGAGATTCTTTTGTTATATTTAGGATCCTATTCCTAGGAAGTAACAATTAATTCATGAGAATATAAACACTGAAAATCCTTCTCAGAATCCTTGTGGCTGGCTTAGCTTGTAGAGAATTACCAAGGCGTATTATATTACTACTGGTTTATATGGTGTTAGGTTTTCAGAAGACATTTTCATGAACTAATGCAACCATCTTTCTAGTATTTATCCTTTTTCAGAATGTCTATGACCTGTCATTACTGTGAACAATGAGGAGGCCAAGCTGTTCTCTGCGAAAATCATGATAGTTTCCGTAGCATCTTTGTGGTACTGTGATAGTCTTCATCTACGATAGCCACCTTTGCAGCCGCAGTTACTCTGGCTTCAGAAGGTGTACAGATGAGCCAGCACTGAGGACTAAGCAGGAGACAGCAAGAGGAGAAGCATATTTACTTGCAAACGTGAGCATTAGAGGAGGAAAAAGCAGCAATACGACAGCATATTTGTAGGGCAGCAGTAGGAGATGGCAACTATTGATGTGTGAGGTGCCGAGATCTATGCTATGTGCCGAGGTCTGAGTTATTTGAGTACGGGGTGATCCTCAGAACAGTTTGTTCTACCACACACAGTTGCTTGCTTGGAGATAAATAATTTTTGATGCTTCAGTCTAGTGCCAGCCCTGTGGGTTGTTAACAGAATACAGTCCGCAGTACATACTTTCATTAACTTCGTATCCAAGAGTTTCCAGGCTTGTGTAGCCTAAGGGTACCTCTGATCACCTTGTTGGCTAGAAGAAAGACTGCTGTTTTGATTCACTTTCATGCTATTACTAAGGTCAGGTGCAGCAGCTGCAGTGAGGGTGGGATAGGGACAGTTGTACAGTGAACAACACAAACCATGCTGAGCAGTGGTAATGCGTACTGCTACAGCCTCTCCCAGGGATAACCTCCCTGGTCATCAACCTAACCTGGAGGTGGGCTGTCTTACTGCTTTCAGAGCACTTTTTTGCTGCTTTCAAAGGGACCCTCACCATTGTTTCTGGAAACAGTGGGGTATGAAATTGGCCAAGGGAAACTCATGTCTTGTCATGTGAGATTGTTCCAAGTGAGACAGCACTTCTGCTGGAGCATCTCCTGCAGTCAGGAGCAGGCATCCCCAAAGGTGGGTTTCAAAGGCAGAAGAATCATAGAATCATAGAATCATAGAATCCTAGGGTTGGAAGGGACCTTAGTAGATCATCTAGTCCAACCCCCCTGCCAGAGCAGGGCCACCTTAGAGCAGGTTACACAGGAACGCGTCCAGGCGGGTTTTGAATGTCTCCAGAGACGGAGACTCCACCACCTCCCTGGGCAGCTTGTTCCAGTGCTCTGCCACCCTCAAGGTAAAGAAGTTCCTCCTCATGTTTAGGTGGAACTTCCTATGCTCAAGTTTGTGCCCGTTACCCCTTGTCCTATCACTGGGCACTACTGAAAAGAGCCTGGCCCCATCCTCCTGACACCCACCCTTCAAGTATTTATAAGTGTTAATTAGGTCCCCCCTCAGACGCCTCTTTTCCAGGCTAAAGAGACCTAATTCCCTTAGTCTATCTTCATAGGAGAGGTG
>VXBO01011463.1:169515-203222 GCA_013400135.1 Rhinoptilus africanus
TTTTTTTTTTTATGGTGCCTGGAAGAATTGAGTCCGCAAATGATTACAGCAAGATCTGCAGGATGTCTGTACTCCACAACCATACATTTATGACATCTGGGCATTTGGGGTTTTTTACTTGCTCATAATGCTGGAGCTAAGCAGGTAGCATCCAGCAAGAAAAAATAAACTGTGGTCAAACCCCATGAAATCTCATAAAACACTTTGAGATACTGCTCCAGACGTTCTAATATTTTTCCTGAAAAAAAAAAAAACCAACTCCACAAGGGAAGAAAGTGCTATTTCACAGGAAAACAGAAACATGAAGAAGACAAGTTCTAGAAAAGATGCAGTGGGAAGACTCTTGGGGTGAATATGAGAGGACTGACACAGGTCAGAGGATATAAGGTCACATTTTGCATACTGTCACTCTTGAAGAAAAGGACTGTGGGTCTCAGTCTTCTCTTTCTGGCACAGTGATAACAACCTGAAAAATGTTTGTGACTTCATAAAATGGGCAAAATACTGCTAAAACTTTCTTAATAGTGTTTAGGTGGTAAACTACAGTCTGTACTTGCTTGTGATGATATAAGCTCAGAGTATCCACTGGTTCCAGTTAAATTATTCTAAATTGCCTGTACAAACAGAGTAAAATTAGTCCTGATATTTTGACAGGCTATTATTTGGCAGACGAGCTTAGATTTAATGTAACTCGCTGTAACTATGAATGGAATTTATTGGTACAATTTACAATTTTTTAATGTACAATGCCTGTATGTTGCACTGATTTAGAATAGCAATACTGGGAAAGCCAAGTCACGAAATGAAACGATTCCGTCAGAAAGTAGGAAGTCAGGGTTGGAATACTGCAAGAGTTATGTTTGTTGTACATTCATGCTACATTTATTCACGCTTAAATATGGAAGTAGAGGAAGTAGAAGTTTAGTTTGGCTAATTGCCTTACATCATTCCAGCTCTTGATGAGATTTTCACTGCAACACTATTTTGTTGAACCCCCTTATTAAATTTGTTTATCCCATTCTGGGGATAAAGATTTTCTTGCAGTGGCAGGTGCTTTAAAGAATGCAGCCCATAAAGCCTGAAAAACCCCTTGAATTATGATTTTTCTGAATGAGTAAGATCTCAGTTTATATATATATATTGCTTATATAGAATATGTAAATATTTATCATAAATACAGTTGTTTCTAGCACATATGGTATATGATTAATTTATATATTATAGATTATATAAATACATAGCATATGTATATTCATATTTTATGGTGTGTGTGTAAATATATATACATATATATTATAGGATATATCAAGACAAAGTTTCACTGTGTTGCCAGCTGGAGGCTGTTGGTACAAACAGCTCCACTGTTTGTAGCTGGAGGCTGGAATATAGGCTTCTTCAGTAACGAATTGCTCAGGGAAAAGTATCCACTGTGCTGCCTTGGTACGTGAGATTGTGCAAAGATGGGCTCTGCTAGGCGATCCCTAAGCAGGCAGTAAATAGCACATCCTTGGGAAAAGAGGTCGATGGGCTCAGCTCCCTACCGACCCTGGGTTTGGGTCTGGAAGGCAGCAGGTCTTGCTCATCCCGAGTTGGGGCTCTGCTCCCTGGGGCAGCACGAGAAGGAGGTGCATCAGTGATGTGCACCCCACGGGAGAGGTCTTATCATTCCAAGCTCACACAGACATAAACATTTAATTGAGAATTTTCAGAAAAGCGCATGCTGAGAGCCCTCTTCTCCTCTGCTTTGGACAATTGTCTATTCAGTGAAGCACTTTCAGGATTATTTTGTTGTTGTTAAGGGGCTTCCAGGCAGCAGGGGGAAGTTGGCATCTTCCTTAGTATTTTGAATCATTCTTCAGGGGCCTTCTTTCAGGCCTGGCTCTTTCCACAAGCTAAGTAGCCCTAAGCTGAGTACTCTGAATTATTTTATTATTGATGCCTGCTGTGGCCAGGCATCCGGTTTTGAGATGTTCAGCACTTGTGTTAGGCAACTAAAGTAGGCAATCTGAATAGATGCCACTGTGCCAGCGGACTGCAGGAAGAACAAGTGCCAAATTTAAGATTATATTCTACAAACAGAAAGCTTATTGCTGCTGTCTAGCTCAGCAAGCCAATTCAAAGCCAAGCCCTTAAGCCAAAAAGTGAACCAGCTCTACTTATTTCTAATTTTGAGTCCAAGCACAGAAGGCAAGTAATTTGATTTGAACTTGGATTTGCAGATGGGAAAACTGACATACTGCATCTGGATGTTTACCTTACATATTTGTAATTTTATTTATGAAAAGTCATGGAATCTGAACAACCACTTAGTGAATTGCTTGCAAAACTTGCTTTAAATTTTGTATGTATTTGATCTAAGTACTGAAGTATGGGTTTCAGCATGTTCCTTTTTCTGTTTTCATTGCTTTGATTTATTCTGTAAGAAGTTCTGCTTGCCTGTCCTGTAAAATCATGCATTTAGAAGTGTTTTTGCATGCTTTCAATATTAACCTTTTCATTTCTGTTTTGCTTGCTTATGACTGTCAATGCACATTGTGAAGATAAACTGACTTCTTCAAAAGGATCTGTGCTTTCTCTGTCCACGTGTGCTTGACTGTTTTGGGAAAGACGACATGGACAAGGAGGGAAAGCAAACTGGAGCACACAATAATAAACCTACTTTAACTCCTTTTCCCTTAGCAGGCTGAATCAGTTTTATCTGGGCGTCAGAGAATCCTTGAGAGAGGCTTCATGCTTTTGAATAAACAGGTTAGTTGGCCTTCCTCAGCATTCTTTCTTTCAGTGCTGTAAAGCATCTACTATGAAATGTGGGGAATGATGCAATCTGAGATCAATATTGAATTCAGTTCTGCATGGCAGCATCCACTATGGAGGTGACAGGAGCTCTAGTCTTTCTTGCCCTTTTCCCCCTGGCCTTTCAGTAGGAGCACTGCAGTCCTTTCTCTCTTTATCAGAACTCTTCAAGTTTTCCAGGTCGCAAAAGTTTTGTTTTACTTCCCACATTCAAATATGTGTCTTTATTTTTTGCAAACAACTTAGATGACAAGGCCTATCTGTGAGTAACCTCATCAGCTTGAGCTGAGGGTTTGGTAATTGTGACTTACAACTGAATTTGGATGCCTGAATGGAGGGCTAGTGTAAGGCAGTGTTGTGATTTGGGCTGGACTGGCCACTGAAGTGAATGACAGATGCTCTTCTCCACCTCTGTCTCCAAGGAGAAGAGGGAGAGAGAGGAAGAGACTTAGGAGTTTAGAAAAAACCCTAAACTAATGAAAATATTAATAAATTAATAATAATAAAAATCTGAAATATACACAATATATACAAAACTGAATCAAGCTCCCAGGATGACTATCACATCACTGGCAGGCACACTGGGAAAGTCCCAGACTGGACTCAGTGACGGACAGGAGCTGGATTCCAGATCTGGATTCAGGAATGCACAGGTCAGGATCAGAGGCAGACGAACAGGCAGAGTCTTTCTCGGATGCCGGCAGTTGAAGAAAGAGGGCTAACCCTTTGCTCCCTCAGCTTTTATACTGCGCATGATGCAGATGGGCTGGAATACCCTGTTGGTCAGTGTTGGGTCACCTGTCCTGTCCCCTCCTCCCTGCAGTTGGGACCCCTCTAAGCACTTCCACCTCTGACCCTCCAACAGGGCAAATAACAGAGTTGGCTGACCTTGGCTGTTTTAGCAATAAGTATAAGCAAGAGCCTCTCTGCATTCCATTCCTCAGCACAAATCATAAATAATCAGGTTTTACCACTCTGAGAACAAACAGTGTCTCCACAATATGCTGTTAATTTCTGAGAGTTCAGTTAGTTAGGAGAGGCTTAGCAGAAAATTGTTTCTGTTTTACCTCAAACCAGGACAGGCAGGATAACTTTGAAGGGCAAATCAGGCCTCTGACATAATCAAGAAATTCTTTTCAAATGGAAAAACAGTCTAATTTTTTTAAGAGATTGCTGTAAAATCAATCCTTAACAGCTTTCTTGCTTAAGTTTCCAGACATCTGCGATCCTCTTTAAAACAACTTAGACACAAACTGTTGCTAAAGAATTTGGGGCAGAATATGGCCCGCTGTGAAATCAATAGCTGGACATTGCATTGTTTTTAGTGCTTTCTATGCAGTAATTTGAAGGGGAGAAAAGGATTTTCTTGTGGTTACTCTATCACTCTGCTGCCTTTCTAATTTGCTGTGGTGGGAACATAAAACTACTTGTCCAGTGTGTCACTCAGTGTATGGCAAGTAGCTTGAAATGACTTCTATTGAAAAAGGCAATTACCTCTCCAGCAGCAAAAAACTGCATGTAGATGTCATGGCCTTTTTTCTAGGAAAGCTGCTTAATGACACAGGACATGTATATGAAAAATTAATAAGTCTATTTTTCAGCCTTATTGTAGACTGGACTTTTGATATTTCAGAATTCTTACTCCTGAGGAGCTTTTGCTTATGTGTGGGTGTACGTGTGTGGGTGTGTGTGAGAATCAAAGGAACATGGTGTCCTTTGCTTTAATAGTTTATTTTATGTTATTGCTTTGTGTTTTGCAGTCCCTCTAGCCAATCTGCATTTATGAACTGAAGAGAATAGGAGCCAGGGGCCTAATATTACAGTAAATTAGGTACTGAATTTCTACTCGAGTGATTTAGTGTTGAATTTAGCGTTTATTCTAACTAGTTAATGTACAGAGATATCATATTGGGAGTTAGGAGACTTGCCTCTTTCCTCAGCAACAAGAGGATGGTAGTCAAGGAGTGAAGAAGGATGTTTCCCTTTTAAACTCTCTTTTCTCTGGTCTTTTGGGATGTTTCTCCGACTTTTATATGGCCTGCCTTGGACATTCAGGGGTCCAGTTGCTAGGGCTACTGGGATTTTTAATTGTGACTAGAGCAGGAACAGGATGATTTCTATCCATAGGGAGGAAAATGCAGTGGCTGCACTTTTCAGATTTATTTGGAGTAAGAGACTGTTCATATTACCAGTCTCAAAAAAAATTATTACTCTTTGATAATTTTATTTTCTACCATTGCTAAAAGCAAACTGGGTTAGCAGAGGGGAAATTCATAGAGTTTATCTTTTTCCTGTTTCACAGTTTATGAGACACTTACTCTGTTGGAAATATGATCAGATTAGACTGCTGCTTCTGTTCCTTTTTCAGCAAATGCAGTAACATGTTTACGAGCCCGAATTTATTTAGATTCTTAGGAATATAGACTTTTTAAAAGAAAATTGTGCTCTGGTGCCACAGAGAGCATTGGACTAATCCTCTGAATAATTGCCACCTCTTTTTATACTGTAAATATTATAAAACTAGCTGTGTCAAAAATTCACTACTTTTGACTTTTCAGTGGCATTATGCATCCAGATTCAAATTTTCACAATAAATTGTCAGGGATATTTCACATAAAAATTGTTACAGCTTTTTATCTTCTCAACCCCAGTCGTCCTTATTGCTAGAGGTCATGTCAACGGGAGGTTTAATTATAGGAGATTTTCAGGAATTGCAGTAATGTGTTTTTGTTGGTATGATCAGTGATCTTGGTTAAAAAGATGGTGTCATGACATGTAACTGGTGGAGGCACTCACTCAAATGGAGTCCCAAATGGAAAGCTAACTGCCAAGGTGAGAGCAGCCCTCTTGCCTTACGTGAGTGTAGGAGCTGTGGCTGGCAAATCCCCAGGAGCTGCTCCAAGAAATCATCCTGGAACTCCAGAGGATGGCTTGAGGACCTAGATGTTTGGGCTTTTCCTTTTTTCCAATTGACTTAACCTTGATAAGACTTTCTGTTGTGGTATTTACTTGCCTGTTCGGTCATCTGCTTTTGTATTAGTCTCAGTGAAAAATGACATCATATGTGATGTTGGCAACCGAAAGGAGTTTCTTCATGACGCCTTTATAGCTACAGTTACTTTGATCAAACACAGAAGACAGCCATAGGATATAAAGGCTAGGCAGCTGATGTTGAAACTGCTGCCTTTTATACCAAAACATCAGTATCTCATTGTCAACTCATGTTTGCCTATGTTCTTTTGGTACCCATGCATTACCTCCTGTTACCTAAATTTTTTCTTTTGAAGCAGGGACTACCTTGTTTCACTATGTATGTGATGGTTGCTAGCCTCCTATTAGGAAAACAAACAGTTCCCAAAGGAATAGACCGCTGTGATCTGTGCAACGTGCTGTTTAGATTGTCACGAGATTACAAACTTCTTGTAATGCCTGAAAAAATAATGTGATATATTTTACTAAAACTTTTAATAAAACCAATTATTTGACCAGAATGATGTTAACTGCAGCTGAAAAGAACCAGGGCTTTGTCATGCATTATTTACTCTGAGGTGAATATGAGCCAAAATTGCAAAGAAAGCAAAGGATATGCTGAGGCACTTTAGGAGGAATGTGGCCAACAGATCAAGGGAAGGCATTGTGCCCCTCTCCTCGGCAATGATAAGGCTACCACTAGGAGACTGTATCTAGTTTTAGACCTCTCTGGTTCAAAATGGATGAGAACAAACTGAAGAAGGTCCCGCAAAGTGCTGCCAAGATGACTGCGAGCTGGGACACATACTGCATGAGGGGATGCTGAGGGGGGACTCAGCTTCTTGAAAGGCAGTTGCAAAGATGATGGAGCCAAATTCTTTCTGGTGGTGTATAATGACATAGCAAGTGGCAGCAGCCACAAAGTTTGGCTGTGAACATTCAGGTTGAACATTAGAAAAATCCGTTTCACCAGGAGGGCAGAGCAGCATTGGAATAGGTGCCCAGAGAGGTTTTTTTGATTTGCATCCTTGGAGATTTTGAAGACTGGGCTGGACAAAGCCACAGATGTCCTGACTGTGTGTTGATAAAAGTCCTTCATCAAGTAGGAGGTGTGTGGGATGACATCCAGATGCCTTTGAGACAACACTTGTGCAATTCTATGACTTTATACCTACATTATAAATCTGGTAAGGGGTCTAATCCTGGAAACTCAGAATACTGTTAAGACCTGGCACCTGGCATCTAAAATGCACTATAAAGTCAAGCTGTCCGTAGGGTTAATCAGCCCTGAGTCGGGTGATTTTGGGGCCTTTGTAGGGAGGACTCCTGGACTCTTGATATGACATTGGCCATGTAATGCCTCTGAAAAGGCAGAAGGAGGCTGTATGGTGTGCCATGGTCTGCTCATGTGTCAGAGAACTGCAGTGCCACCTGAAAACACATGGCACATTCAGCATTTCTTTTCAAGGAATATCAGCTGGATGGCCCACACAAAAGGGTACGGAGGATATCAACTAGAATTACTCATATCATACTAGAGGCATGAAACCTCTTCTGTATGACTAGACAAAGAATACTGAGCATGGAAACAACGGTTGTGGTGTGGAGATAGGACAGAAATCTCAGTGTCATGGAGAAGGTGAATAGGGGCTAATTAACTGTTTGCTATGTTCCAAAACGAGGAGTGAGAGAATATGAAATAACACTAATAAACAGAAATAGGTTTGAATGCAGCCTAGATCCAACACCTAGTGCAATATTTACCCATTCATTAAGTATCATTGGCATTGTTTCATTTTCTAGTTAATTCAACTGAGAGAAGCCAACTTATCCACGGATGTCAGTGGCCTGAGATCAGATTCTCTAAGGTCATGCCTGTATCACTGAATTCAGAAGCATTTCCCATATTTTGGTTCCAGGTGGATCCTCAGGCCCCATCCTACCTCCTGTAGTATCAGGTTTGCACCAACCCCTCCCCATTCAAACCTCTTAATCATAGAATCACAGAATGGNTCCTTCTGTGGAAGTATGGCAAACCCTGAAGAATAATCTATAACCTAAACAGCCATCATGTATGAATGCAAATGAATGCGAATGAGGAAGAAGCCCATACAAAACTCATTCTCCCACCATCCATTGGAGGAAGGTGAAGACTATCTCTGAGACAAGCTTCTGAAGAGATGTACTTAACTAGCATGGCATCCATGCTGCCTGTCTCAGCTGGTGACTGGCAATGGACGCTGCTGGAGGACACAGGTTTCTAACAGGAGGATTGAGTTAAACTATCCAGACTGTGATGGACGTGAGGCTGATGAAGGTCAGTCCTCAGTGGTGACCAAGAGCCTGGAATGACAGTTTTAAGAGAATGTCTGAGAAAGAGTTGAGGCCCATGGCACGTGTGTCATCCATGAAGGCTTCACAGCAGAGTGCTGCGAGGCAAATGAGGAACGACTGTTGAATTCCTCGAGGCTGCTTATTTCCCTTCCAGACATAAACAGTGGGACAGACACAAAATAGTTGCGCTTTGAATCTCGCACTGGGAGCTGGTCTATGCATGGCTGCATTGCATGGGTTTCTTTTAATTTTTTATGTCATTACATGTTTGTGGTTTAGTTCATTACAATTCTTAAAACAAGACTCTTAAAGAAAAAGTATTTTTTTATCCAGTGACCTACAAAAAGTAATTGCTGCCTTTCCAGACATTCTGTTTAAAAATTAATGATCAGAATAGTCCAGTAGTGAAACTACTCTATTAAAAAGGAGATATTTTTTTAAAAAACGCACACCAAAGACACTTAGAGCACTACTTGGGAACAAAACAAGCCACCTGTTTTGAGAACTGTGTGAAGAAATGTAAATTGTTGTACAAAGTGCAGCCCCTCCGGTAAGCCTGATGTGGCTTTTCCTGCGGTACACACAGGTCCCAGCGTCTCCCTCCCTGCTTCTCGGCAAGCCTCTGGCACCTGGAAAAGCAGATGCTGTGGTTCCCGGGTGACGCAGCTCCTCTGAATCCCTCTGCCTGTTCCCTCCCTGTGCTGCTGGATGCTCCCTGGCAAGAGGCACACCTCCCAAACCTGGGCTGAGCTGTGCTGCTCAGCAGTGAAGGATTTATGCCTTTTCATAAAGCACAAGCCGGATACCAAAGCAGCCCTCTTCAATATTTAGGCTGGAGTGAGTAAGCCCTGGCAGCACAGCAGGGCAGGGGAGGCTCCGTCTCCGTGCACCGACAGCTTTGCCTCTGACCCTTGGGCATGGATGGCGGCCACTCTACAGAGGACCATCACCTGCCCAGCAGGCAATGGCAGCATCTTCCAGCCCTCCATGGACTTGGGACCAAGCAGAAGGTGGCTTGTTTTCCTGCACAGCCCCGCAGGGGAGGGAGGCAGCGGTGCTGGAAAGCAGCAGCTTTGCTACCAGCGTGAGCCCTGGCTCGCTCTGCACGGAACGGGTTTCCTCTGGCCCCCGGTGAAACGCTGCATATGCTTCGGCACGCTCCCGGCACCCCTGCTTGAAGAGGAGAGCAATCCAAGGCCATCTGTGCTTTCTCTGTGCTATTAAGGGATCAGCAGCTGGCCGAGTCAGCTGTGTCTGCTCTAATAAATTAAGCAGTGCCAGGGCACATCACTGGACTTGATTATTTATATTGTTAAATTATTGAAATGCCCCCTGGCTTACTTTTGGCCAAGTGGTGCTCTCCCAAACGGTTCCCAGACACAGTTCAGAAGTTAGCTCGGTCCAGGGACTGCTCCCAAGTGCTGCAGCCACTCTATTTTCCAGAGTAAGAGAGTTTAATAGTATGGATACAGGCTGTTCCACACCACTTGGCCTTAGTGTCAGGGAGCAGCTTCAGGCATGCTTCATTCAGTAGTGTGGACACAGCTTTTGGGTCCAAATCTCCTTTGTGCCATCAGAGCAGCATGAGCTTAAAAATCTGTTCCTGAAAAAGAAATCCATCTCATACAAACAATTGTGTTTTGGTTTTTCCTTTTTTCTTTTCTCATTTCTGTTTGTCCCTGAAATACCTGGCCTCTTCACTTTGAATATATATTTTTTTTTCTCTAGCTGCTCTTATTATTATGCTGTTTCTAAGAGCCACAGAGGGATAAGATTTTGTGCTAAGTATTTTAGGGGACCTCTTCAAGGATGGAAAAGGAAGGGCTAAAGCTGCAAAAAGAGCTTAAGTGTTTTCTTCCAGCTTGGTAGAAAAATCCGTAAGTAACACCTCCCTGAAAAGCCTGTTCCAAAAAAGTTATGTATCCATACACCCACATTGTATATATATATGCATACACACATAAAATTTTATAACTTACTTTAAATAAGAAAAGCATCTTGTGATCTCAATATTCTGATGAACACCTTAATAGTCACAGCTTTAAGTTTTTCTTGGATTTCCTCCTGCTCTTTTTTTTTCTTTTAATTTCTTTTTCCAATGGATTAAATATTTCTCTGCAACACAGACATTTTTTTATAAACAGTAAATTTAATTTATTCTCCGTGGAATCAACCCAAATGTTCAAGCTTTTCTTTCTTGGTTACTGTTTCAAGTGTAATATTAGCTGTGAAAACTGAAGACTTTAACACCCGCTGTTTTTTGGACAAACTTAATATCTTCCTGTATTCTGAAGAATCTGTATTCCAGAGACTATGAAGTAAGAGAAAACAGCTCTGCTTGTATCTTTACTCCCAGCTGGAGTCACAGAAGCATGCATTTTGAGGCTGTAAACATTTTTACGGGAATTTCATCCTTATTTTAGGGAGCGAGAGGGGTTAAAGAGAGCATCTGTCATTCATTTAGTGGCCAGTCCAGACCAAACCACGACACATTTAGAAAATGTTCAGCAAAGGGAGAGACTGCATCTTCTCAAGCCACAGCAGAGCATGCCCTAGGTGTTCCTATCTAAGCCTCTTCTTCTTCCCTGATCCAGAGGAACAGCTTCACATCAAAATCCCCAATGAAAACATTAAATGACAAGCGTGAGCTCAGTTCCAATTTGCTGCATTCCCACAGAAGAAGCATGGGCGTGAATAACAATCCTGGGATGGAAAAGGCCACTTTGCTGTTTGCCTCAATTTTTCCTGTTTTCAGTTGAGAAGGGAAAGGCTTTTAAACCTACACTCTTGCTCTTCGAGTTCACCAGCAGGTAACAGTAAGGGTTTTCAACAACCTCTGATTTTGCCAGGAAGAATTATTCCATTGCAAGGATGGAACCAAGTGTCTAATTTTAGCTTGAGATCTTTAGTTATTTTTTATAATGATGTCATATATCTTACTTTCATTATGAGGCTGATGTTTGAAACCTTCAGAACCTACTGTCAGCTGTGTGGACTTGGATCTCATCTTGTAGTGCTTCTGTTCTTGGCAATAGCAGTGGTGGAGGGCCACAGGAAGGGAAAGGTGAAGGCTTCTGCCAGCGATGTTGATAACCATGTTCCATGCAGCTTACAAGAGAAAAGCAAAGATGTGAATCTCCTTGTTAGCACACTGGAGAGCAAAAAATATGTAACGAGACAAGGCAGTTTAAGATGTATTTGAATAAGCATCCAGTTGTAGAATTAAGTGCTTGGAGGGGGGGGGTGGGGATGGATACACCAACAAAACAACCCCAAAAAAGAGTTTGCTTCAGAAACAAAAGCTTTCATCAAATTTTGAGTCATGCTGTAGCAAAAAGTTATACCTCTATTGACAAAGGGGAGAGAGAGAAAGGAGAAACAGGAGGCAGAGCAGAGGATTAGGAAGGAGTCATGCTCAACAGAAACCAATGAACTCAAATCACAAAATAAATTCCAAGTGTTAAGATAATCTGAGAGATTTAACTGATTTAAAGCCTTTAGAAATTGGTATAATATACTCACTTATTCTCACACATTAAAACAGTGAAGGTTTTATAATTTAACGAAGAATTGGCCCCAAGTTCTCTATACTCTTAATAGTTTTCCTGCAACTGATTCACTTCATTTGGGCTTAGTGAAAATCATCATTCACAAAAAAAAAGGTATTTCCATCTTTAAGGAATGAGAAAGGGAAGCTTTTTATATCCTATCTAAAATGCCTGTTATTGCATAGTTTTGTCTTCCCTTATAAAGGCTACTAAGATGATTAAGGGACTGGAGCACCTCTCCTATGAAGATAGATTAAGGGAATTAGGTCTCTTTAGCCTGGAAAAGAGGCGTCTGAGGGGGGACCTAATTAACACTTATAAATACTTGAAGGGTGGGTGTCAGGAGGATGGGGCCAGGCTCTTTTCAGTGGTGCCCAGTGATAGGACAAGGGGTAACGGGCACAAACTTGAGCATAGGAAGTTCCACCTAAACATGAGGAGGAACTTCTTTACCTTGAGAGTGGCAGAGCACTGGAACAAGCTGCCCAGGGAGGTGGTGGAGTCTCCGTCTCTGGAGACATTCAAAACCCGCCTGGACGCGTTCCTGTGCAACCTGCTCTAAGGTGGCCCTGCTCTTTTAAGGAATGAGAAAGAGATGATCTACTAAGGTCCCTTCCAACCCTATGCTTCTATGAATATTAAGATTATGTATAAATCAGAGCATAGCCCAGTCTGATAGCAGATATAAATCCATGACATCTATTTATCTTATAAGAAAAACATAATGAAAAGGCTAAAGAAAAGTATTATTGAAGTTGATTGGAAATGATTAAAAGACAAAGAAAGTTAGACTGATAGATTAAAAGCAGAAAATCAGGTAATTAGATTTTGCTAGCGCTGCGTAGTGGGGAACTATGTCTGTTGCTCCCTGTCCAATCCAATCCAATTCAATCCCATCAAAGCTAATCCACCCCAATGGACATGTTGTGGCTATGGGTACGCAAATGTCAATCCCTGGTGGTCAAGGTCTAGAAAAAGTTTTTTTCAAGCACTGTTTTAATGGTAAGGCCTCTGACTTCCATTCTCCCAGTGTCAGGACTGAGCTCCATGTGGCTTTTGCTCCTGAGCTCCTAGGTGTGGGTACCTGCCCCAGGCCTGCTCCTAGCTGGAGTGGCATGTGTGCAGCTCAGACACAGACAGTGTGAGCGTGGTTATTACAGGGAATATGAGCAACGGCAAGTGTTGAGTCTTGACCTAACAGCCTTGGGGCCATGGAAGGGATTAAATGCAATGCATTTTATAGAATCAGTGGGAAAGCAGCCACTTCTCCCCTTCCAGGTTTCATTAAAATGACTAGCCAAAGGAAGAGGGTGTAGTGAAGTGTGAACAAAGGGATGCTCTGAAACCTCCATTAGCAGAGGTACTCTGCACCACATGGTGGGGAAATGGCGAAGTGATTGTACAGCTCTCATCCAACTTGTGGACACAGCCAGAGTCAGCTCAAGGTACTTAGCGCTGTGGGGAAAGCTCAGTATCTGCAAAGGAGGCTCCAGGTGGGTAATGGGAAGAGAAGAGGAAAGAGAGAATATGGTGGGTTTAGATAACAGCATGTGAAACAGATGTATTGATGACAGGCTGGGAGAAAGCAGGGGAGGTTTTGGGAGGCTTGGAGAAAGACTTGGAGTTTTGGAGAGCAGAGGTTGGGGGAGGAGCCTGAAGTTTCTTTCCTCCTTGTTTCCCCCTAGGATACAGGACTTCCACTTCCTCCTGGGACCTGTCAGGCAGTGGAGTATGCCCTCCTGCCTCATGTGGTGACCTGCTCCCTGTTCCATCCCGCAATGCTTACCCACTTGTGTATCTTGGTCTCCTGGGGAGGGAAAGGATAGGTCCAGGCAGAGATCCTAGAGGAAGGGCGAAGAAACCAGGCCTTTCTGGTTCTCCTGTTGCAGGAAAAGGCAACCTTCTCTAGACTCTAGCCCCTCCCAGAGAATCAGCCAGAGATGTCTTACCTTCAGTAACTCCTTTCTGTGCCAGCGGCTGCCAATTTACCTTTGTCTGAAGCTGAGGGCTCCAGAACAGAGAATCATCATCAACTCAAGAAACATCTGCCACCTTTGTAAGGTGTATTTGTTTGGTGGGGTTTTTTTGTTTTGTTTTGTTGTTTGTTTGGGGTTTTGGGGGTTTTTTGTTGTTTTTATCCTATGAGCAAGAGTTTGACTGTAGTTTAATGCTCAGATGTTGCACAATTTATTTTGCTCTTAGAATAAAGTACATAGTTCCAAAATTCAGAGTAACATAGAATATGTGCATCAGAAAACTTTGTGATTATGTTTGTAGAAATACCTTACCATGGTGCTTTAGAGACTTGAGGTCACTTTATTGTCCAAGGTAAAATCAAAGAGCATGTTGGTATTACCAAAGAACAGAAAAAATACTGCTTTTCTCACTGCTTTACTGTTACTGTAAACTTTTACTGCTTTCCTCTTTTAGATTTGTGAGATAACAGAGCCAATGACTCTTGGAGACAATGAACCTACTTAGGCTTTCATCAAAGCCAATATAAAGCATCTGATGGTATTTCCACCCCCTGCAACATGGGTTTGGAAGTCTTTGAGTTTGATATGACAGATGGCTCAAAACTAATATCATCATTCTATGTACAAGATCTGCCCACCTTAATGTTGTTTTGATTCTTTTGAAATTCCTTCTTCAGCTTCATTGCTAACTTTAGGTAATATGACCATTTCCAATTGCCTTTAACAGCTTTCATGACTCCAGCTTCACAAAAGATCACAGGTTGGTCATTTCTCCTGAGTCCACTTTGATTTCTGTTATGACAAAAGACCTCCTGGTAGCCAGATACATAATTAATGGTAATATGAGGCAGCTATTTCTCCTTTAATATTTCCAGGCTTCTGCAGAAAGCATTGTTGGCCTTTTTTTTTTTTTTTTTTTTTTTTTTTTCCATTTGATTCTGCTTCTGTGCTTACAGAAATAACAATATTTCATCTGTTCTTTAAAAGGATTCAAAACCTCTTTCATCTAAGATCTAAGAGCCAGATTGCTATTTGCATTAGAAAATAAGTCATGCACCAAGATGCCATTATGCTTGATGTCTTACAGAAAGGCATAAAAAATGGTCCTTGACCAAAAAAGCTTAAATCCCAAGTATAAAAGGAGAGGCACTGGACAGACATTAGCAGGGCAGCACAAGGAATGGATTATATACCACTGGTCATCATGGTAAGTGGGGCTTGCACACCTACATACAGCAAAGAACCTTTATTTTCTCTGAGATTTTGCGCTTAGAAAATCTTACGACAAGGATATGAAAAAATTCACAACTACAGTTCCAGAACAAGTATGCATAGACAGAATAGTATTTGCAAATACTTCAAGTATCTCTATTTTTCATTATAGTTCCTTAAATTTGGGGACTGCACCACTAAGAGGATGGAATCCTGATACACTCAGTTCTCATTTACACTGCAATTTTTCTGTTCATCCTGTGCCTTTGATAAGACGTGCAAGTTCCTAGCTTCCTAATCAACTTTTGCAATGAGTAGTAAGGAGCTTAAATCTTTAATCGAATCTGGCTTTTGATGGAGTAGTGATTTCACAGTACAGTGTGGTAGACACAATATATAATGTGATTAAAGCCCCTTCTATTGTTTGACTGAGGCAGAAAGGTCTTCAACGTGATGGCTTTGTCTCTCATTTAGTACTCATTGTACAACCTGTAAAATGGTGGGAAATGTGATCTAACTGAACACTGAGGTAAGACAATACAAGACATAGCTTTCACTCGTGACTTTTGATCATTTGCAGTTTTGCAGGATGAACTACATGTCTGAAAGTTAATGTTGGCTACATATTACACTGGTAATATAAGTTTGAATTAGTGAGATCTAGTCATGTATTCAGAGAGACTAAAGCAGAGTTCAGCTGTTTTTCAGAGAAAGATGACAGCCAGGCTACTTCCTCCAAGGTAGAACGGCAAAACCAACACCACGGTCAATCACATCAGTTGATTGATGGTTCCCTGCTTTATTTATTGCTCCCTTAAGAATCCTATCATCTGCCCTGCCTGGGCCACTTGGCTGGTGCTGCTTGTCTCAGGTATATGTAGATTGGATATATCTGGTGTGGCAATTATGGTGCTAAGTCTCCTTTTGGACTACACTAGAGAATAAATGCTCAACAACTGTGGTGCAGGAAATGGCAAAAGGAAAGCTAATACCCTCTAATAACTAGCATATATGACTCCTTTGGGGAAGTACCCAAGAACTAGGAATAAAATACTCTAAAGAACAGCAGATTATGACAGTTTAGTGGGTTGGTCTAGAAATTAATTCTGGAATAAATATGAAAGGATTAGCTATATGATTCCTAGTGACTAGAGGGAAAGAAATTATTATATGTTTATATGGGATTAGTGGCAAATTTAGAGTGCTATCTTTAATTAAACTTACAACTGCTTGGGCATGATTAAAGGAAATAGATATGATCCTTGTATTTTTCAAGTGTACATTGTGATTTTTATTAGCATAGCTATAGGATTGACATCTCCCAAGATTAAAAATCCTGAATAAATTACCCAAGCCTATGAGACTGGCTTGCAGATAATGATATCTTAGCCATAATTCTTGATTTTGTTATCATCTGAAACCATTCAGGAACACAGTTAATAGCTTTTGAGCAAAGAGCTCAATTTTGTTCTGCATAAAAGCCATATCCTGATGTAACAAGCTGGCTCTAGTGTCAGATGTTGCAATCCTCACAATAAAGTTGGGAGACTGACATCCTTCAGAATGAGATGTGCTGATGAAAGTACTGGGATGCAAGCAGATAAAATTATAGCATTTTCCCATGCCACTCTTACAGAGGACCTAATCTACTCAGGGGGAGTGACTGAGCATTCTCCAGCTGAACATTTCAAACAGGAAAGGGAAGCCATCATTCTCCAAACAGCTATAGCATCTGTGTTTCTCCTAACAAAGTCCCTCATAAATGTAGGCCTTATTCTGCCAGCTGTCGACAAGGTCACAACCAGGGACAAACCAGTGACAGAACAACCAACCAACATGAGTTTATCTCAGTGGCATATTGTCTGACGTGTCACATAACGTGGTGAGTTATTAATGTTGCAGCACACATCAAAACAACACAGGCAAGATTTGGTTGGTTGTCAGTATTCTCTTGGAAACAGAGGTTGCAAAAGCCAGGGCCAAGCTGTTCATGAATTGGCAGACACTTGGATTTACCAGCTAGCCTAATTAGATTCTAGTTTCTGAGCTTGTCTTCTGTGGTGACTTCATCTATTCTGTCTGCCTGATGGTGGCATAGAGCAGTTCTAGGTCTAGTTACAAAACACCATAACATAATTCATATGGTTTATTGGCCTGGCTTACATTAAAAGCATCAGTTTTTTAATGTGACTAGAAAGCACAGATGCTGCAGTGGCAATTTTACTGAACTAATGAATCTTCACAATGATTTCATTCCCATCAAATGATGCTGAAAGCTACTTGCTGTATGTACTGCATTTCTGTTTTGAACATCCTTCCCCAGAGACTAATATGGGTGAAGAGGACTTCACAGAACACAAAAATGGAGCATCTACAATAGCCATTCCTGAAGTCAGTGACTAAGAAGAAAATGAGACTATCTCATATGAAGTGGACCCAGCTGACAGACTGGATTGAATTTTCTTTTGAAATTATGGCAAGAAGATGCAATATTTTTGTTTAACACAACTTTTTGCAATGTAGTAGTTATGGATCTATATGTATCCAGTCACTTCCAGAAAGAAGAGAAATTGAACAACAGGGAGATGCATGCTTTCAATTTCAACTTGCATGCTTCTCTTTTTCTGGTTATGATCAGAGACTATAAAAGAAATAGCTCTTTGATATTTTTGGGAAGTATAGGAGAAAACTGAATCTCTCCTCAGTGCCTTTGGTTTGCATGGTGCTTTTGAAGAGTAAACAGGGAAGTTTTTATGTCTGTGTAAGTCAGGAACAGCCAGCTGTGAGTTACTTGACACCACAGATCTGAAGCCTCCACTGAAGGAGTCTTCAGAAAAAACAGGGAGGCACCAATAATTTATGAGTCAGGACTAAGGAGCACTACCCAGAGTGCACAGAAGAATACACTAATTCAGTACCTGATTGGGAAGCTTTTATAATAGGCCAAGACCACAGAGAATTCCAGTTTGATTGAACTTCTGAAATCCTGTGTCATTCTCCATCAGAGCAAGACACTCTTTGGAGTGCATCATTGTAGAGAAAGGCTTGGGCAAAGCTCCGAGAGCCAACAGTCCAGTGATTTGTCTCTGTATTTAGGATGTGCCAGCCCCATCTAAATTAGGCTGAAGACATGCTGACCTGTGATGTCCACACCAATCACTTAAGACACGGATGATTGGCTGCTCCTGAGGCTGGTGTCTTTGACAGGATTTGTTGGAAATGTTCATCCTAGACTAGAAAAATCCTTCTGAGGATTTCAACAAGTCTGTGTGTTGACCATATTCCGCACAAAGATTGAACTTTACTTACCACTCCCCAAAGAGCTAGCAACAAGTCTGTTTCTTCCCAACTGGTTCTCTTCTTCTCGTAGCATCCTATCCACATGGTAAAAGTGTTTTCTGCAGTCGGTATAGAGCATGAGATCTGCCCTACTGAACTGAACCGGATAAGATACATGAAAGGACACGACACACAGATGTTCTCTGCATCCTTTAGTAGCTGGTGTCTGCAGCAGTGATTTAGCTAGGGATGAGCTAAATAAAGAAAGCGTGTGTATCTTTGCTCATTACTTTTAAGCAATTGAAACTCACTTTGCTGATAAATTAAATCTGATTAAGTGTTGAAAGTCTTGAAGGGAGGCAAGAACAAAGAATGCCAAGTAATTGTGAAAGGCTTGCAAAGAAACGTGAGGGCTTTCCCAGTGGAAGTTCAGCTAAAGAGTCTAACAGCGCAAGAAAACTATTCTGAGGAAAAATTTATGGCTTTAAGGCTACAGCCTCCTTTCTCTATGCCAACTCTTCTATATAAACTATATTTTTTACTTATCACAGTGCTCTGTGGGGCTTAGTGTCCTTGTCCTTAGTTACATCCTCACTGATTACTATTCTTGTCAGTTTTTAAATTCAGACCAAGTCTCCCTCTCCTTTCAGCAAATCAGTCCAGGTCAAGACGAGAAGGTGTAAGAGGCAACATCCCCTCATACTTCCCTCAAAGAAATATCATGAGTGAAGAAATTTTCAACTCTGTTCCTGCTCTGTTCCCACCAGCTTTCAGACCCACTTCATAAAGTGGTCCATGACCACTTGTCTGGACACAGCTGTGGGGGTTGCATGCTGCAGAGAGTGTAGCATTTCATTGCAGTGCTATTTGTCCAAAGGGTCTGCACTCAGTTCCCTTAGTCCCCTGTCTTGGGATATCTGGTGTGTCTCAGCAGCACCGTTTCTCCTCGTTCTTGTAATTCTTTTTGCCTGTTGATCAATAGTTATAATCTCAGTCAAAGATTTCTCATCATTAAATGCTGAAGGACACTTCAGCTTTGCCTTTTTCTCATTACCTTTGTTTTCTCCCATTTTGTTCTCTTCTGTTCCTCTGCCACCTTCGTTTTCTTTCTCTCTCTCCTCCTCCTGTGAGTTTCCTCTTTCCAAATTCTGCCTGACTTATCAGTGCAGTGTCTGCAGACAGCAATACTATTTGGATATCCTTTGTTCTTTACAGACACCTCCGCTCTGATCTCCAGACTAGTCTCCTTGTTGCCTTCTTCCCCGTTGTGCCTGGCAGGCTACAGCAGAACTCCAGCTGGGACCCAGATTTAAGTTTAACACCACGTTTATTCATTATTCTTTCAGTCTGGCTGTAACTCCAGTGTTGTACTTGCTATTGTCATTTTTGCAACTACCGTGAGCCTGAGAGATAGGAGTTGGGTATTTCCACACAACAATCCTATTATCTGTTGAAGTTTTATATGCCCAGCATGTGTTTGTTGAACAGCCTTTCTCTCCTATCTTTCCCGGCTTATCAGGAATGCCTCAGATCTGCTCCGTGCTTAATGTCTGCTGCATGCTCACCCTAGGAATGGGACTGCCAGAGGGTAAAGCAGAGAGTGGAGATCTCCAGGCAACTCTTCTCAGACTGGATGAAGTAAAAACGTAAAGGATGTGTACGGAAATGGCATATAACATCACTCAGACCCTTATCAAAGCCTGCATCTCCCATTGCAATTAATTTAACCAATTTAAAAAGATAGGTCTAACAAAGCAAGCTCTTGATTAAACCAAATCACACCTCTGGTCTGTCCCTTCATAGATGTGATATATAGGAATTCTGAGATTCCCCAAATTACATTTGGATTCAGATGGGTCTTGTTTCCCTCTGGCCTTAGCTTGCTGCTACATGAGCTATGAACCCACAGAATCCTTTCATGGGTGGGATGTAGCTACTTAGTGCATTCTGCAGCTGGGGAACATGTAAAGGAACAAGCAACCTCTCAAATACATAAATACACACACATATATATATATGTATATGTATATATGCAAATATCTGTTATTGTGTATATTGATATATATGATGTGCCTGTGGGGACTGAATTAAGCAGAAGTAAATGGATGCCAACATGAAGATAGTTTCAGCCAGGTGAAGTTGGTGGCCAGCATTGATAAATGCTAATCTTTTTTTTTTTTTTTTGTGATCTCTTCATCTTTGGATGAAGTTTTTACAGATTCTCTGGGTGACTGGGGCTTGTTGTTCCCAGATACTTAGAGAAGGGGCCCACGTATTTTTTTGTGCAGAAGTCACAAGCAAGGAACATGCCAAAAGGCTGATGAGATCATAGAATCATAGAATCATAGNCTTCTTGGCCACAAGGGCACATTGCTGGCTCATGGTCATCCTGTTGTCCACCAGGACTCCCAGGTCCCTTTCCTCAGAGCTGCTCTCCAGCAGGTCAGCTCCCAACCTGTACTGGTGCAGGGGGTTATTCCTCCCCAGGTGCAGCACCCTACACTTGCCCTTATTGAATTTCATAAGGTTCCTCTCTGCCCAACTCTCCAGCCTGTCCAGGTCTCTCTGGATGGCGGCACAGCCTTCCGGGGTGTCAGCCACCCCTCCCAGCTTTGTGTCATCAGCAAACTTGCTGAGGGTGCACTCTGTCCCCTCATCCAGGTCATTGATGAATATATTGAAGAGCACTGGGCCCAGTACTGACCCCTGGGGAACACCACTCGTCACTGACCTCCAGCTAGACTCCACGCCCCTAAATGCAGCAGTCTTCAAATGATTGGTAGATAGTGAAACCAATGCCCTTATCTAGGGGGTTAAATGGAAAAAGTTGCTGAGAGTTATAATAAGAGCTTCACTTTTTAGCACTCTTCATCATCATCTGAAGGAGCAGCTTTCTGAAAATTGTAATTTTAGTGTAGATGGTCCAGGCATGGCTGTGGTTGGGTGATTTGGAATGATGGCAATATAAAGAATAAATTGATATTGATACTGACATTATTATTAGCAACACTGATAGTAACAATAAGAATAACATTATTGTAGTACTAAAACGTACAATATTCTCTTTGTGCTCATGCTATAGCATTTGATGGAGAAATTGTCCTTGTAAAGGGCAATGTAAGAATTTAAATACCAACATGACTTTTTAAACTAATGTGACCAAAAAGATGAATGTGCACTTGGTACACGACGTGAAGTAAATGATTACTAACAAAGTGTATAAAACACTTTAAATAGCGACCTGCTTGTAAAATAATGACAGTTGTAAGCAACGTCAACCCCCAACCCTAGATCTACTGGTTCATTGTTACCTTAGGTGGGATGAATGTTATATAGCAGCAATTATAAAGCCCTCTTTAAAATGATCTGCCTGTAAAAAATGCAGCTAGGAGATGATACTGATGAAATAAACCTGCTTTATAAAGTTAAAAAGCTTGCTTTGGTAAAAATATACAATTTGGAAGAAATCTACGGTAATGCTAATTACACTTAGGTTAATGATAATTTTTTTGTGTACACTGATGTAATCTAGTTACATTTCCCCATTTTTGTTGTCATTAACAAAAGCAGGACAGTGGCATTGTTTTTTCAATTCTTCACAGCCTCTGAAGTTTAAAAATGGTAGCAAAGACAAAAAAAGGATTCTATAGGAATGAGCTCCTAACAAGAATTAGATTTAGTTAAAACAATTGTTGCTATTGATTTCACTTGATCCACACAGGTTTCTGGCAAGGTAAAGAAACAATAAAATGCTTTAGTGTAAGAATACCAATTTTGTTTCTTGATGTAGGTGCAGCCAGCTTAACCATCTTCTTTCTATGAAAAAGCAATATGTTAACCTATTACTGTAGAAAAAGTGAATGTTGTGTCAAGATACAACAAGTATGCAGTTTCTGAGAAAGAGTAGAGTGCGTTCTTCAAATGTCTGTATACTTTACACAAAAGCTACGAAAAATAGGACCTAGCTCTCGCATTATCATGTTTTCCATCACAAAACCCTTTAAAATGTAAAATGAAAGCCAACTATAATCTAAAAGATAGAATGTTTAATAAATTTTATTTAAAAAGTAAACATACAGCAATAAGAAGAAAATTTTATCATCTAGAAATTGCCTATTTTTCACCAATATATAGCAAGTACCTCCTTTATACTTAAACTGCCATAATGTAATGTCAGTTATGTATGTCTTTGGCTAACAGTACATATAGATTTCTTTCAGTCAAGGACCAAAAACTATATGTCAAAAACTAAGTGTCCTGTAAACTCTGATTTGTACAGTAAATGCTGGATTTCAGATCTATTTTGTATGTGTATTTTTTTAAAGACAGAAGCATGGGGCGGTTTTTTCTGTGGCAAGTAGAGAAGGTGTTGTTTCACCATTACCTGGGTATGCTGAGTTTATAAAGCAGAAACTGGAAGGGAAAAAATTCAAAGATTTAAATTCACAGTAATACCAGGAAGAGGAAATGAGTATTACATTGTCTATTGCTGTGGAACACATGGAAAATCTCCAGAAATGACTGAGATGAATTTCTGCAGGGACAATGTAATTTGTCACCGTTTCTGACCTTTTTTTCCCTCTTGCTTAAGATCCCATTTTAATTTCCCATTATAAAGAATAAAGGTTTAAGTCCTCATGCTAGCAGACCAGCCTGCACTCTGTATAGCCTCACAGGACTCAGAGGACAGCCTTGAGAATCATGGTGCTTTAGTCATTCATTTGCTATTAGCAGGCAAAGTTGATGGTTTTACTTTTACAGTGAGAAATATTTTTCTTGCTGTGTGTGATAAATATCCCACTGCTGGAACAGTGCTCTCTGTGCCCTAAGGCCACAAAGGGTTTGACTCATCTTACCTGTGAGAGTGTAATATTGTTTCTTGAGATACTGGAAGGACTTGGACTTCAGTGTCTTCGTATGAACTGTAAAAACTGCAGCTTTAAGTGGACTGACTTCTCTGCATCTTAAAACACAATCTTCAGACAGGAAGATGGCTGCTTCTACAGACCCTGAAACAAGGCTACCTGTTTTTTATAACTACCTTTATGTGTATAAATGTTTCTGTTTTAATATGCTGCCCCAGTCCTTGGGGTTCATGCTCTGCTTACAGGCTTGTTTTTCTAATTGCGGAACAGCAGGAGCTTTCTGTGATTCACTCAGAGTGCGTAAAGGCTTTCTGAATAGTGTTTTGTAATGAGTAATGCTTTTAGGGCTACACTTAAGACAGCAGTCGCATTGGAGATATAATTGCCTAACTTGTATTGTTGGTTTTTTTTCTTCATAGTAGAAGTTTTCAGTAAGAAGAGGTTTAAATAGCAATAGTGGAAAACCAGGAAAAAAAATACCACAAAACCGTTCCCCTGGCCTATGGGAAAAATAAAATTCCTGGGAGCCTCTAGAGTTGTTTGCAATAGCGGGCTTTGGATACACAAGTTAAGCATGCCATGCTTGTTTTGTAAAATTATTTTGTTTAGATTCGGGTTAAAAATGGCTTTTGAACCATAAGTCTTATCTTTTAGGAAGGAAATAAACGTGCCAGTACTGAATTTGATGTATGTTTTGGACTACTTAGTAATAAGGTGATCTGTACACTTCTGGTGGAATGAGACACACCTTTAGAATTAACAAATTTACAGAGAAGAAAAGGGCCTGAGAGAAGGAAATTTCTCCGTCTTTGAAGACTCCAAAACTGCAGAGTCCTGGTAAATACCTTTTAAGGGTTATTGCTTGATGGAAATTCTTTGTTTTGTAAACTGACAAAACCTTTGTAGCTAGGAGGAGTAGCAATATGTTTAAATAAAGGGTCAGCAGCTTATTTTTTGTGAAAAACACTGAATTTGTTTGGTACTGAATTTTGTTCCATCCCTTTACTTATGCAGATAGGGTCATTGTATCTATAAAATATATAAAAATAATCAAGATCTCATAGCATGAAGCCTGCAGAGCACTTGAGGGCCATGAAGCAGGATCAGAGACCTTGACGCTACAAAGACACAGTATCAGGCGAGAGTGTTCAAAAGCCTCTACAGGTCGCTGCACTGCAAACACCTTGCTGAAAGACAACGCCAATGACAACAGCAACAGTTTCCTCACATACCTGTCTCTAGATCTTTTTTGGCATACCATTCTGTGCCCTGGAGGAAGAGAATTGCTACTCCCAACCTTCAGTGGCAGCAGATGGGAGTTAGGCCTGCAGATGTGCGAACTGTTGAGAAGCAGGATACTTGTAACCAGCCATTTTTCTTTGTGGTGCTCTGAAAGCCTCAAGCAGCAGAACAAATTCCTGTATCTCATGGGCTGCCGGACAAATCCATCTTTCCATCTTCCTGAGCTGCAGAGAGCTCAGAATTCCTTTTTCCCCCTTTTTCCCTCCTCTCTAATCTGCAGCAGCTGTGATAAGGCTTGCCGCAGTGTTTGGGGCAGCACCCACCGCTCAGCCTGGGGTGAGCTGTGGCAAGTGTCCGACAAAGCCACGCACCCCTCTTCTAGGAGTCACCCACCTTCTGTGGATTGCTCTGGTCAGGAAAAGTTTCATCAGGTTTTAAATACTGAGAGCTGAAGGTACTTCTGATGGCTTGAATCTCAAAGTAAAATGCCTATCAAGGGGGTCCAATTACTTGTTGATTAATTAAATTTCTTTAATTAGGTGTAATTAATTGCAACACAAACAGCAACTAGGCTTCACAAAGGCTTGAGTAATATTAACCCCTTACTCTAGCACAGGACAGAGAGTATTCAAACGCGTACTGAGAAAATGAAAATGTACTGCATACAAGACATGCATTTTCCAAAGAAACAATTTTTGGAAATTCCCAGGAGTGGGATATGAAAAGGAGTTGAGACCAAAGGGGAACATAGCATTTTAAACTCCTTGCATTAGTAAGGCAGTGTTGCCCCACCTGTGTAAAACAGCCTCACCCCCTGCACTCCCCTGCTCACCTAATCTCCTGATTTCTCCACCTGATTTGGAAGATCACTGGCCGAACTGGATGCTCTCTCCAACGTGCCTCCAGGTCACTGGCATCTGGCTACTTTCTCCTGGGCTCCGTATTCCAACAGTCACCCAAGATGAGCTGAAACACAGAATGTCACCACCTCCCTCCTTTTCCCCTCTGCCACAACTGCTTCTTTCAGTGCCCGCCTTGCTCCTTGTCCTGCTCTTACCTCCCTGAACTCTGACTGCAAAGTACTCAGGAAGTCTCCCCAGGTGCCTACATGCAACCCGAAGACCTCATCCCTGGTGTAGGAGCAAAGGAGGGATTGTCTCTGGGTTCAACCGGGCCTCTCTTCTGCAAGGATTTCCCTTAGGGGATGGGATTAAAACTGTTCCCACCTGGCTGGTTTCCTAAGTATCTCTCCCACGTGGGTCCTTCACTGCCAAGAAAACAGGCCCCAGCAAAAAGGCCCTGCTCCCCCTCAGCACACTTCTGAGGTGTTCGTCCAGTGGGGGGCTTGTGATGGGTTTTGGATGGCTTCTCGTCTCTCACGGGTCATCTGTTGGTGTTTCTTCTGCGTGGACTCTCATTCTGATTTCACCAAAGAGCTACAGCCTCTCCTGCTGCCTGGCCAGGGTAGCTGGAATATTCCTTTATGGCTGAGATAACTCTTATGTTAAGCTCTTCTTCCATTTCAAATATTTATACAGCATCTCTCGGGTGAATTTGTTTATGCTGTCTTGGGCAGCCTCTCCAGCTCCTCTACAAAGGCTGTTTATGCAAAGTTTCTCCTTGGGGAAGATCCCCTGATGCTGAAAAACTTCTGAGCTCCCACTGCAGGTTTTACTTCAGTTATAACATGGATTTGATCCCTCTCCTGTGCAATGGCTGTCGTGATCAGGGATGCCTTTGTGAATACTTTTCATGCTGAACTATTTTATCTGATTCCTCCTTGGAGAGCATCTTTGCTGCTCCTCAGAGCTGTATTCACTCTGACAGCCTTCCTAATACCATACCTTGGGGAATTTTAATTTTCAATTGTGTTGTTAATGTGTGTATGTGTATTTTAATTCCTTTAAAATTTCCTCTCATAGCTCCTTGACCTTCTCACTCAAGATGTGCAACCAGTGCATCCTGGTTTGCATCAAGTTCCAGACAAAAGAACTGCAAAAACATATGTGTCCTTAAAATCCTCCTCTAAACCCTGCCCACCTGCCCAGCCAAATCCATATAGACTCTACTGATGCTCAAAATACTCCAGAAAAGTCAGCAAAGCAGACTCCAAATGAGATAACAAGAAAGAGCATGTACTTCCACTTGCCAGATGAAGTCTCAAGGAGAAAAAATGATAATGTTATTGCTAGAAAGTACTTATGATCATTAAAAAAACAGGAGGAGGCTGAAGAAATCTGAGTTTCTGCTGCAAGAGGAGAAAGCAGCCATAAGGGACCCAGAATTCCTTCCTTACCTCATCAGGGTATCAGTTTCCTGATGCACAAATTCTGTGCTCAGACCCTGGGGATCTAACCCTCCCAGTCAATTGTCACAACTGATTTATTCCCACAATTTCACTGTTAATCCGGTGTCTTGGCAGTCAAATGGTGCAACTCAAGCCTAGATTGCACTGAATGTCTGTTAAGGAGTAAATTCTGGGTTTGGTAATTTGCTGAGAATCATTGGTGTAGGGGCAGAGCTGATGGGGGACAGACTCCTTTGGGTTTCCAGAAAGGAGGAAAGGGGGTCTGGAAAGCAGGAAGTAGTGCTGTGGCCATTACCAGCAGTTATCTAGTAATGCTGGTTTTGCAGCCTGATTAGTTGTAAAATTTTGTGCGGTGATGTTTTTGAGACCAAAGGTAATAACCTTTGGTATCTAAAACATATACTTGACTAAAATGTTTAGGTGCCTTTGATGATCAATGGAGGAAAAAGGCAAAACTGGATCAAATTAAAAATGTACACTGCAAACGTCCAAGACCTCTTGGATGAATCCCACTTGCTTTCACCTGTAAAGAGTCAACCTTTGGTTAGAAAATAAAACCCCCATCCCAGCTGTGAAATAGCCCATGTCCCTTTATCTCTGTAAAGATGCCAGAGAATGCGTGGCTGTTTTAGCGTGGCTGTTGTGCATGAATGGTCATCCGACCAACTTTGAGTGATTACTCAAGCATTTAAAAGAACAGTTTATAGAAAATTAGATGCTCTGATGAAGAATACCCTTAGGATAGAGAGCTGACACAAACTGAACAAGCAGCCCAGCTCAGGCTCCCCGAGCTGTACCAACCCCATTTGACCCCAGAAGGTTGTTAAACTTGGGGTCAGGACAGCTGTGGCTCAGGGCTGGTAACCAAATCTAATGCAAGGTGAAGTGGGGCGTCAAAATCAGGAGTCCAGTACACAGTAACAAGGCTGTAACTGGTGCATGCACAGGACACAGATCTACTTCACCTGTACTTTCACTAGTTTGCCAAAATTAAACATCGGGCTGAATTTTTTCTTAGTTTCTCAGCCCTTCACCCTCTGCCATTACTCACTCCTATTTGGCTTCCCTGTCCTCTTTCCCAGGCTCACCGGTTCCTTTCCTCAATACAGAAAGGTCCCCGGAGGGGCTGAACAGATGAGAATCATCTCAGCTTTTCCAATCTGTTCATTCCTTTTGTGATTTACAAACAGGTGTTCAATGAGGTTTCTGGAGCAACATGTAAGCTGACACAGACCACCCACCAAAGCCAGGTTTTTGCTGAAGTTCAGGCAGACCCTTGCTTACCCTGCAAGAGATCGGACATCTCCTGCGAGCTGACGGCTCTCCAGGACAGATATTTTGCGTAGGGTAACCGTGGGATCCTGGTTGAGTATGTCACCTTCCTGCAGTCCCCGCTGATGGACACAGGTCTGGAATTTGTCACAGGAGTGCTTTCTAAGACACCTCAATTTAAAGTTGTCCCAGTTAGTGCAGGCACCGTTGGTATAGCCACCAAAATTCGGCAGGCGAGAAAAAAACATGTGAAGCAAACCCATAGGATGATTTTTCATTTCATCTTTCTTCTGTCTTTCATATTTTCCTCACTGAAGCTGGTGGAAAATGCAAGCATTCTGCACATTTTAAAACCAGACCACTTTATTTTAGCCTACAGACACAGGCTGGACGGTATGCCTTTACATTCTGAGTTACTCTAAAGCGTTTTGCACACAATGAAAATGTTCTAGTTGACTTTGGAAAATGCGGTTTGCGAAAGACTAAGCTACATATAGAAACTATACAGAAGTTAGAAACAAAATATCAGTGTATAAACACTTTTCCCAACATGAGATTTTTAGTTTTGAAAAGTTATCTGGTGTTTCATTGGTATTTAATACTCTCAAGTGGGGGGACTTCTCACCATTTTGAAAAACAGCCTACTAGTTGACAGCTGCAGGCAAATTTCTGCTCTTATTTCTGTTGGATTTTTTGCCACTTTCTCTATACCCCTTCTTTAAACAGTTCTGCCTTCTTCATTGTCCTCACTGGGTCTTTCACACACTTTAATGTAAAAATCTAATTCAATTTCCTCTCAGTAAACACCCATCTAAAAAAAAAAAAATTGGCAGTCCTGAAGATATCCTCAAAATTGTATCTCCATGTATAACATACACTTGCTGCTTCTGTACTTTCATTACTGTTCCTTCCCTCCAGACCTCTAGCCCTTTTTGTTCTGTTTCTCTGAATTCCCTCTGGTTCCTGAACTTTGCTGGGTAATAAAATGGATACCACTGAAAGCTGTGGGCCATGGGGGTGTTTTCCAGCATCACACAGAAAACAGCTGCCTTGCCCCTGCCAAGCTGCTCCGACACAGGTCTAAAAGACCATGTCCATTTTTTGTTGCTGCTTCTTATCATGTCAGATTTGAGGTCCCTAACTGGGGACAGCTAGGATGGGCTTCTTATTTCCGAGCCAAAGGTGGACTCTCTACAGGTGAAAGTTACAGCAAGTGGGATTCATCCAAGAGTTCTTGGAAATTTGCAGTGTACACTTTTAATCTGATCTAATCTTGTCTGTTTCCTTCATTGATCTTCAAAGGCACCTGAATGTTTAGCTCAAGCATATGTTTTAGATAGCAGAAGTCAATACAGTTAACAAATCTGTTGACAATTTCCATGCTTCACCTTTTCCCAGGAGAGCTCCATCTTGGCTATCATTTCCCCCAGATGCGTGTGACCTTCATCTGCTGGAGCTAAACCAGTGTGGTACCTGCAGCATCAACACCGGGAAAAAAACCCTTCTTGCCCCAGTTCAGATGCTTTCTCTGCTTCCCTTTCCTTCCTTGCATTGTTTCACAGCTTTTCTCTACTCCTGACTTGGAAATCTGTTACCTCTTTCTTCATCCATGGGAAAAAGGGGAAAGAGAACTGATTAGCTCAGTTGGTCGAAGTTTGATTCCTCCTAGTTACAGAGGGGAAAGCAGTGTTTGTTTCATCTGAAAAAAGTAGTGCCTGGTTAAAACTCATCCCTCGACAGCCTGAGGGGGATTCATCTGACCATAGTCCTCTACATCAGTGCTTGCAGTCTAGCCTCCCGATATGATCAAGGGAGAAAAGTGGGCACTTCTCCTAATCCTAAAGGAAATACCTAAAACATGATGAAGGGCCCTTAGTATAACTAGTGTTGGTATCTGAAGTTAAGTAAGATCATCTCACCTCAGTTGTCTTTAACCGTCTTATAGAGAAGTTGTATTCTACAGGAAAATGTTTTAAATATCAGCATTTCGCCAGATATAAATTCGTTCTCCCCGTTTACCCTCTTGCTCATTGTTTGAATTTCTCTCAGGCTAGAGAATCAGTTTCATTTTGCCTACAGTAAATCTCTCTTTGCAGCTCTGGTGCATGCTGGTGCTGTGATGCTGCCATCCAGAAGATGATGTTGCTTTTCCTCCCTGGGCATAAGGTTCATTTCCTTCACCCTGGGTCTGAATTTGGTGCAGATCAAATGAGAGTACTGTCTGCTTTGCACTCACCGTCCACGGTTTCTACAGGAATGATATTTTGAGACAAAGTTCACTCAAAATGTAACACTCGGAAATTCTAATGGAAATGGTCAAAACAGTATGGGGCTCTTGCCTGCAGGACACAGCCTAAATGCCCATGTTCCATCAGAGCCTTTCAGACAAGTGCTTCTCCTGCATAACGATGCTGAAAAGGGCATCAGACTCACTAGAGGAAAGGAAGAAGCTGAACCAAATTCTGTCCTGGTAGAGGATGAGGAAGCCCCACTGATTTTATATGTTTTTAACAGGGTTTAGTTGAATGCTGCTGGCAGGAACATGTTCCCCAGGGTGACTGAGTAAGATCAGGTTGAACTCTCACTTCTTTAGCTGAAGAGACAGTAGGAATAAACTGGTACTGATGGCAGTGAAAAGAAAATGCAGGCAAATACGGATTATACTTTTTCCTGAAAATATGAAGCACAGCACTTTGTACTTGCCTTTTCTATTACTTGGAGTCCCCTATAATTAATCTGCTGTCAGAAAAATTCAGTTTGTTGTTGCTAGGCATGAAGAGCATCTACAGGGAGCTACTAAAGTAGCACCTGTGCTCCTGGCAAAGACCGGAGACAGCGAGAAATACATTTTCCAGCTTAGACACTGACTTGTTGAGTACCCATGGGGAACTGGAGCTGAAGAGGGGTTAAGTAGGGATAAAATACATTTGCAAAGCACTTGAGAGATGCATAAATGCTAATTGTATGTTGCTGCATGGCCTGTGCCTTAGGTGGCTGCTTTCAGCCTGCCACCACCCTGTGAATGGACATCTTGTCTCTCCTCAGGGACCAGCTGAAGAGTCTCTTGCCTCTGAATGTTTTTTCTACCTTGAGGATTGTGTCTGGAAAAGTGGAAAACTTCTGTACCTTTTGGGCAGCAGAGCTCACCCTCCACCAGCAGATCATTATGTTCATTACCTACTGGCCCAGTACGGCTATGTCCAGCCAGGACAGTTGTTTTAACTGAAAGCTGACCAGAGATAACAGGCTCCTCAGGGTCTGCAAGTGTCTGCATTGCTCCTGGCTCTATCTGCAACTGGCTGTAAACACGGTAGGACATTTCTGTTTTCTGGAAGGGCTACTGTAGTTTAGAGAAGTGAGACAGGGAAGTCACATTTCAGAACCCGCTCTCTGTAGTATGGACCCAGGTATGGATATGGACCGCCAAATGCTGAGGTCTGTTTTACTTTACCCTGTCCTTGTGTCCTCCTTGAGAAAGATCCCTGGATGAGGTGGTCGTCCCCTTGGCTCTCTAGGGCTAGCTGGATGGACCAAAGACACTTGTGTTTGTTTCTCTCTCAAACACCCATGGAAAACTCATAGCTAATGGCAAGCCTCAGAGCTGACACTTGAGGGGAGGGGAGGGGAGGGGAGGCGAGGCGAGGCGAGGAGGCTGCCTTTACTTTTGTGAGAATGAAATACCTATTTTGCATAGGAGGACTAGGGACAGATGTTAATCTTTTCAATACCTTCACATTCATAAATTAAGCATACTTATTTCTAGAAATAAGGTATGGTATTTAACATTGTAGATAATAGTGTATATTATGCAAAACACAGAGTAATTGCATTCAGATGCAGATTCCAGTACAAATACTGTGGATGTTTGTCCAAAACCAAGATTTAGTCAAAGGAATATGAAAATAACTAATTAAACATGTGACTGTCTGTTTTAACTCATGCCCATCACAAGTTTAGAGAGGACTGATGTCAAATGTTTAAACTCTTCTGAGTTTTCTCCTCCTTTTTAAAAACCTTTCTTTGTATTTCTTTTTGGTTCTTTTGATATCAGATATTGTTTACCAGCTCTAGGTACAAACGCTCTTTAAAAATAGTTTACAATATCACATCATGATATTTCTTATCAGGAGTGTGTATTTGCTCTACTTTATCAGCAGAACCATAAATCAGCAAAGCTGTTAATAATGCTGAATGAATATACTGGCAGTGCTGGTATGCCTTTCAGTTTGAAATCAGACTTCAAAATATTCGACTGATAGTTTTATTATCGAAACCTTAGCTGAATAGAAATGCTTATGAAAATTTTTATATAGAAAATTCTAGACTCAAGGTCACTGACACTCAGTGACATGATCTTCTAATGCCTCTAACTGCACAGAGATAGCAGCAAACATACTGAGTGTGTACCTAATTTTCATTGTTAATTACTATTTCTAAGTTAGGTGGGATAGATGGGAGGGGAGCCAGAATTCAGGTATGTTAATTTTTTTATCAGCTTTTATTCTCTACTCCTGTAATTGAGAGATATCATATCACACGGTGCACCTTGTTTCATGAAGAAGAGGTAAGGATAGAATTAATAAAATATCATTTCTCTTTACACAGGTCACCTTTACCTTCAGGGATGCCACTGGTACCTGATTTTCCTGCCAGGGTGAAGGTCTTGCTAACCTTCTTTAAAGGGTGCTCTAACAGTAGGTGTCTTATTATCCACTGATCACTTAGAAACAGCCCTTTTAGGAAACTCCTTATATTAGGATAATTCATTTAGGCTGTTCAAATAATTGCCTAAACAAATAAATGGATTACCTAGGTTGTGTTTCATTGCATGCTCGTGTCTCACATCCTTATAAACAAATCTGCTTTAACAGGAGAGAAGTCAGGAGGCTATTTTTAACCCATCTGAGCAATTGACTCCTGATGATAGCTTATAGGTTATATTTTTTAATTTATATATTGAGCAGCAAGGCTGCATCTAAATAGTGAGAACTGGAGGTGTTTCTCCATTCAAGTATGGATACATATGTGGGTGATATCCTGGCTTCACCTCAGAATGATACCCAAATGTATCCCTTCTTTCTTTTTGTCTTAAGATTATTTTGTAAGGGAAAGGCCTTTTCTCTGTCTGTCCAAAGGGAATTACCCTCACCGTGGCTTTTGAGAGAAGACCCTGATCTTCTACAGCCAAAGAATAAATATCAGTATTGAATAACAGTGCTTTTAAATATGTATTAGCATGATATATTCCATTGTGGTGATTGTTTTTATTTTGAAAAAAAGAGAAGTATTGTTAAAACCAAGTTGATTATTGCATAGTTTTCAGTCTAATTCTCCATCATGTAAGAATGACACTGAGCTTAACCCAGCTAGTATTCTGCATAAGCCATGGAAGTTAAGTTATCTTCTAAAATTAACAGAATGATGTTGTTTACTCTCTCCACAGACCTAGGCTGGTGGTTTTTTGCATAGAAGAAAGATGTCTAAAGATAAAAGAGGTCTAAAGGCAGTTGCTTTTACCTGGAAGCTTCTATAGGTTTGCAAATATCATATACTCACATGGAATGAAGACCAAAGCTTGTAAAATGAGATATCTATAGTAAAGGGTTTGCAAACCTTAGAAGCAATTATAGAAACAAATATAAATAGGAAATGTGTATGCGCATGTAAGCAGCTACTCTCCAGCCATGTACATAGCTATTGAAAGGATGTGAACAGAAGTGATATTCCAGTCATGGTTTTGGCTCACATGTGTTGAATGAATAAGCATTTCAGATGAATGCAAATACCGTAATTCATACATACTGTGTGCCAAGACTTGCATAGTTTTGCTTGTAAAAATATAGTTGAAGAACTCTCCTCTCCTCTCCCCTCTCCTCTCCTCTCCTCTCCTCTCCTCTCCTCTCCTCTC
>VXBO01011463.1:203235-219201 GCA_013400135.1 Rhinoptilus africanus
CTCTCCTCTCCTCTCCTCTCAAAAAATGTTAATTTTACTTTGTGGAAAATCTTTACACTCTCAAGTTTGTCTTAATTCACAGTCAAACAAAAAAAACAATCACTTACCAGCTTCCCACAGAATGAGGAAAATGATTCAGAACCATTTAATTTTTTCATTCAGATAACATCAAGATATTATAATGTAAAATATGTTTTATAATTGTCACATAATAGAATGGTAGTTTGCATATTTTATATAGCTAAACAAAGTGAATCAACACAAAGCGAACTCGATTTTAATCATATTTGAAACAATATGATCTAACATCAAAAAGTAATGGGAAATTGAAGTGATTCAAATTAATTTACATGGTTTTCCCCATCAGATTTCTTTATTTAACATATTTGTTCTTCCATTGATTTTACTCCAGTTAAACTGTCTTTTTTAATGTAAATTTTGACCAGCGGTCTCTCTGAAAACAAACTCATTACTGACTAGTGGAGTGAATTGCTATGAAAGTCACATGACAAACACTCAGTCATTTTCTTTGTAATCTTTTGTCATTGGCTATATCTAAAGGGTAATTTCAGTCATCTCTGTAGACTTATTCCCAAGACTCCATGCTTCTGTTCAAAAGTTTTCTAAATAGAAATCTCTATGGCTCAGCTCTGGCTAATGATGTGCAAGAAACAAGTCTTCAGGAACCTGGGACTCACATGCCAACTGGACAGCACGAATGCAGCATGTCCATCCTTGCAGCAAAGTTGGTCCTGTCTGACCAACCTAGTGGCTTTCTACAATGGAGTGACTACATCAGTGGACAAGAGAAGAGCTATGGATATCATCTATCTGGACTTCTACAAGGCCTTTGACACAGTCCCTCACAACGTCCTTTTCTCTAAATTGGAGAGATAGGGATTTGACGGGTGGACAAGGAACTGGCTGGATGGTGCATCCAGAGGGTGGTGGTCAATGGCTTGATGTCCAGGTGGAGACGTGTGACAAACGGTGTCCCTCAGGGATCTGTACTGGGACAGGTGCTGTTAAATATCTTCATCAATGACATAGACAGTGGGATCAAGTGCACCCTCACCAAATTTGCTGACGACACTAAGCTGAATGATGCAGTTGATATGCCAGAGGAACAGGATGTCATCCCGAGGGACCTGGATGAGCTAGAGAGGTGGGCCTGAGCAAACATTATGAAGTTCCACAAGGCCAAGTGCCAGGTCCTACACTGGGGTCGGGGCAACCCTTGTTATCAATACAGGTTGGGGGATGATGTGATAGAGAGCAGCCCTGCGGAAAAGGACTTGGGGTTACTTGTGGATGAAAAGCTGGACATGAGCCAACAATGCGTGCTGGCAGCCCAGAAGGACAATCGCATCCTGGGCTGCATCAAAAGCAGCATGGCCAGCAGATCCAGAGGGGGGATTCTGCCCCTCTACTCTGCTCTGGTGAGACCCCACCTGGAGTGCTGTGTCCAGCTCTGGAGCCCTCAGCACAAGGACATGGACCTGTTGGAGTGGATACAGAGGAGGGCCACAAGGATGATCCGAGGGCTGGAGCACCTCTCCTGTGAAGACAGGCTGAGAGAGTTGGGGTTGTTCAGCCTGGAGAAGAGAAGGCTCCGGGGAGACCTTATAGCAGCCTTCCAGTACCTGGAAGCGGGCCTACAGGAAATCTGGGGAGGGGCTGTTTGCAAGGGCATGTAGCGACAGGACGAGGGGCAGTGGTTTTAAACTAGAGCAGGGTAGGTTTAGATTAGACATGAGGAAGAAGTTCTGTACAATGAGGGTGGTGAGACACTGGAACAGGTTGCCCAGAGAGGTGGTGGAGGCCCCATCCCTGGAGACATTCAAGGCCAGGCTTGGTCAGGCTCTGAGCAACCTGATCTAGTTAGAGATGTCCCTGCTCACTGCAGGGGGGTTGGACTAAATAACCTTTAAACACACCTTAAGCTAGATGTCCTTCCAACACAACACATTCTATGATTGTATGATTTTGTGTGCATCAGGCTGTTCAAAATCATGTATTTGGTTACTCAAACACAAGGAGTCTGGGCAATAAGAGGATTATTATCAGAAAGATTACACTATGCTTACTTTTTTTTTTTTCTTGAATGTGTTAGGCATACTTTTATAAGCACATTTAGTAAGTTTATTCCAAAACCCTTTGCACTAACCTTCCTATGAATATGTGGAATATTTTAGATTAATAATGTACTAATTACATAAATAAATAATTTTAAATAGTATGAAAAATAATTGAAACAAAGTAGAAAAAATGTAAAACATGAAGTGAAAAACATGGAAAACAACAAAATCTGTTAACCTCCCAGCACCCTCTGGTTCATACAGGTTCTATATCCACCAGCTAGAGAAAACAGCAAAGTTAACAGAATAAAGGCACTGTCTTAAGCTACTGCTGCTCTTCCAGTTTTATTGAGACACCAGGTATTCACCTCATGGAAAAACAGATATTGCTGCATTTTATTTTTATTGTAGGTTATTTGCAGAAGTTTTTGTGTCTTGTTCAGTTTGCAATTCATTGAGAAAACCGTACAATTGCAGATTTTCTGAGGTTCTGAGTATTTGAATTCAAAGAAGCCACAGAATAAATATCTCAAGAATATATGAATGCCCATAGAGAGTGTCTACCCTATCAGAAGGATAACTTTCCTATTCTGGTTAATCACTCCTATCTTCCAGCATAGTTTTCATCTACTGCTTGCCTAAACTTCACAGCAGATTAATGCTTGATAGTATCAGTATTTCACTATTGTTTTCATGGTTAGTTTTTTTCTTCTAACTGATCCTTCTGAAATTAAACTGCAACCAGGACATTCCCACGCGGTGTGTGAATACTACAGTTAGAGTTTTTGCTATTTTTTCAACATTAATTATTTATTCCGGTGGGTCTGGATGCTTTGGGCTGGGTATACCCATGTACATTACAGATCTTATTACTTCAAAAAAGCATTTCTGAATATTGCAAAAAAATATTCTATTATGTCTTTCATCTTTATTATCAGTATCTCTTTCATGCTGTTAAAAACTGATTATTTTTGGGTGCAGTACAGTCACTTTTTTTTTTTTTGCTTTAAGAGCTAAGCTTGGAACTGTTGGAAAATGCAATGCAAATGTTTCTAAATCTGTAATGAAAAAGAAAGGTAATACTTTTGCTGAATTGTTGTATGATTTTAAACCCTTATTTAGCATCTCTGCCAAGACATGTATACTAGAAGTCAACTATAATTCCCAAAGGAAAGTTGATTTCCCAAGGTTACCACAAACATTTGCATTTATGAAGGGAAATGTGCAAAGACCAAAGTTTTCCACTGAGTGAGAATTAAATCCATACATTTCAAACTTTTTGTGTGATTGTATTGACATTCTGCTTCACGTTGTGAGGAGGACAAAGAATATTCGTTTTGGAAAATTGCCTCTGAGGACTTTATTTTTGTGGAAGCAAAGGCATTGTTGGGATTGAATCAGCATCCTATACTGGTTGAAGAGTAGAAGTAATATTGCATGAGTCATTCAAGACGAATTGCTGTGGGTTTAGATAGGAACTCTCAGCTGTTATTGTTAAGAAACTAAACTTGCATCCATCATGCTTTGAAAGTAATTGCTTACTTTATGTAGCTATTAATGCTAATTACATTGCAGGAGCTAACGTGACAGGCTATTTGTTATCCCTGAAGGTATGAAGTAGAAAGTTCAATACGTCGGCTGGTAGCATTTTTCTGAAGTACTTGACAAAGCCACCAGATCCTGAATTGTCTTCGTAATTCTGCAGCAGACTTAGATAGCATTTTCTTTCTTAGTATTTTGGCCTGACCTTTGGAGGATGAAGCATGTGCAAGTGTCAGGTAACGAACGGTGGATAGAGCATTTTCATAGAAAGTCTGTATTATGCAACTCCTTTAATGTGTTTGATTGTCAGTAAGTTTTGTTTTGTTCTCACTTTTACAGATGCAGTAGCTTTCAAGTTCTGTAGGAGATCCAGAATCTGTGGTCCTGTTCCCAAAATTGAAAGCAAAATTCCATAAAAGGATTAGGCAGATCCCACGATTTTCCTATTTTCAGCAAGGCTTTTATATAGAAAAACGCTTTGAGTGTGAAGGTTTATGATGATTGATCTGTTTGCCACAAACCTTGTATGTTCTGTGGAATGAAATAGCAGTTCCTTTTTCTCTGTCCTCTTCAAGACTAGCTTACTAAATGTAAACATGTATGTATTTACATATATGTTTTAAAGTCAGTCACAGTGTGTCTTAGCAGTACTGACTTGGAGACTGGTGTTTCAGAGCATGTGGGAATCTTTATTGCCCTGAACTCCTGTAGCTGAGTGCTCTACACATAACTTGAACAGATGGCACTTCTGGATGTAAGGTTCTCATCCAAATATGCCAGACATAGGAGAGAGATTTAAGAACATAATATTCGTAATGCCAGTGTGAATAATATCTGTTATTCTAAAAAGTAATGCTAGGAAATAATCAGTATGTGAAAAAGCTAAAGTAACCCATAAAAGTGAATGCAATTCAAGTTAACCGACTTCTCCAGTTCTCTAAATATGAGAGAGATTCAAATTCTTATTAAGGAGATTAAAGGTCTTATGGGAAATAAACACGGTTCTAAAGCCTGTATGCATTCCTTCTTGGCAACCAATGTGGTTATTGACAGCAAAGTTTCAGAGCCCTTTGATGACAGAGGTATGTGACTCTGCACTCCAAATCATCTGAAACACATGATGGAAAATGTAAGTGTGTGACTGAAGAATAAATTTTCACAATGATGCTATTTGCATCTGCAGAAACAAGTTTATTTTTCACATTTTTTTCAATGGAACATGTGTATATTTATGTTAAAAAACTCAACCTAAAATGCTTCTTTCTTAAAATACCTTGGAATGAATAATGCAGTTTTGACCTTTTAAGTTTAAACAACCAGTGTAGGGTGGTTCAGCTAGAAAAAAATACATCTAGTTCATTTGATCTAAACCAAAGTAAATGACCTAAGACCACAGACTGATAGCTGCAACACATGTCATATCATTACTGTCGATTGAGTGCAGTTGATCTAGTTTGATCTAAAGTTTGAAACAGTGGGTTCACTTCTGCAACTGTACAATGACTGGGCTTTTTTTTGTCTGAAAAAGCAATTGGCTATGGAATTGGTTATTGGCTTTGGTGCACACATAAAGCACTTTATCTTCCTCTCAAAATCTTATAGCAGCTCATTTCATTGTATGGTAAGCATAATTCTATGCTCCTTGCACCCTTCTGTGCTGTGCAGCTGACTCAGGTGAAATGTGTGAAATGGAAAAATGCAGTATCATGAATGATCCTTTACTTGTACTATATATACCCTTTAAAGCACTCCATCTCTAAAAAGTTCCCTTTGTACACCAAGTCTACACAGACTGAAAAAAAGAAAGCAAAGTAGAACTTGGCCTTATTGTGCAGACACGTCAAGTGCCCCCAAAACATGCCTTGGGCTGAGAAATGCAGGGTCAACTCTTCACATTAACTCCCTGAAATCAAGCAGAACTTCTGAACTTGGTGGCCTTGGAAATGTCCATACCAAAACCAAAGCTGGCGTGTTAGTGCTGTCTACCACCTGTGGTGAACAGTGAAAATGCTGGGTAAGGTGTTCACAGTGTGTCCTACCAAGCAAAAAGTAAAAGCTCCAGAAGCCATGGATTTGTGTTGCAAAGCTGAGGGATTTGCCGTGATCTGGGGTACTGCAAAGGGAGCCCGTGTGCAGTGTCTCCTAATGTTCAACATGGAAAACTGTTCCAACAAGCGTGCTATGAGCAGCAGTGAAGAAGGGATTGCACATCCAGCTGCTACTGCTTTTTTAGGTATTAATTTGTCATGCATCATTTCCTATTATTTCATGTCATGACATATTAAGTTATTTTAGGATATGGGCTGGGGCTGCAGCTGGCACCGTATGTCGTGTTATATCACATCAGGTGGCAGCATAAGGTAAATGCTTGGTTTCAGCTTTTAGTTTTTTTCAGCAAATTGAACAGTTAGGGCTATTCAGGTGAATGAAGTGAACAAACCACCTTGGGAGATCTGAAGGGGTAGAAAACTCATCAGCCTTTGAGAGTTGGATGCCCCTCAGGGCATCCTTTGACACACCCCAGTGCTCTCACCATGTCCCTGTGGAGCCCTTGGCTTTGTCCCAGTAGAGTGTAACTCTGCCTCTTTCACAGGCTCAAGCCTGGTTTCCGTTTCCTGGGAAGAAAAGCCAGGCTGTGTTTTGAGCTTTGGAGGCTGAACACTCAACATGGTCCCATCTTCTGCCTCACTGCTGGGGGCTACAATTAATTTGGATGGGTTCAGTGGTTTTCGGCACCCACGTCTGAGCGTTTGAGCTTGCTCAGAGGCTTGGGACAGGAGGAAACATGCAGCTATCCCTCACCCAAATCCTGATTAGGGAACTGCAAAGGGGTGAACTTGGGCTTATGCTACCTGGTATCAGGGTATTATCCCTGATTTGGTCTGGAGGTGACCTAATGACTAATACAGGCACAAAGTGTAAAGTAGATTCGGGACTCCACTTCTGCCCCTTCACAGGTGAGGCTCCCTCTTGACCAAATACTTCGTTCTCCCTGACTTTTGCATTCCTGTCTGCACAGCTGCCTGCTTGCAGGGGCTGCATGAGCAAATACATTTTCCCTTTTGAACTTCTCCTCCTGACAAATGATATTCAGATCAAATGAGTAACAACTAACCTTCCGGTCCTAGCTGAGAGAGAAAACTAGAATATTCCTGTAATCCTTCTGCCCCTTCCTTTTTGCCCAGAGGTCTGGTCTTTTTTTCAGACTGCAGCAAGGCTTTGGGGAGGCTCCAGCTCTTAATGTTTACCAAAGACCGAAACAGCAATCTGAGAAATGATGCACCAGGGCTGGCTTTACCGCTTCTTAGCTCTTCATGGTGAACTCAGTGGTGCAGCCTCCTGCCTTTTTCCCCTTCTGCAGCCCTGATGTGTCAGACCTGGCTGCAGTGAGAACTGTCAGACTGTTGTCCCAGCTGATGAGGTTCTGTTCATGCAAAACAGCTGAAGGAGAGACAGCCCCTGAGCTGTGGTTTGCTTTATTAATTCTCTGATAAAACATGTTCTGGGTTTCAGCTGCAGTTAAAATGCATCTAGCAAGACTCCTCAACTCATGCACTTTTCAGCATATATCTCCATATTGGTCTCTGGAGATCAGGTACAAAGTATGTCACTGACTTTATCATCCATTTCATATGTGAGATGTTTTGCTTGCAGACGATGACGTGGATCTGCCAATGACTCCCCAGATACAAGCAAAAGACCTTCTGTTTCCAAGCTGCTAGCAGTCACAACTCTCAGTGCTGACATTTTCATTCCTGTGTATTCAGGGGCTATGAATAAATCTAGGCTGGAAATCAGAAGCAATGAAGGCCTGTAACAGCCTTCCTGTAAGAATTATAGGAGTGAGCTAATTACTTTTTAGATGGAACAGAGCAGGAAAAGGATTGGATGATGTGAGTACCTGTGATGGCTGAAGGTTTTGTCACTGTGACCCGTGTGTTTTCTCCCAGTGCTGTGTTTTCTGTTTAATGGAGGAAAGAGATTCCTATATCTTCCCATGTTTTCAAACTCTTAGTGCCTTATGAGCACTCAGTGCAAGTTTAAGTTGTTGGATGCTGACCTCCTGCTGTCCTTAGCTCTCACCTAAGCATGCTGATGTTTCATACTTAGATTAATCTGCCCAGTTAGGCTCAGATGCCACTTCCATTTACATTGGCTGTGTCATTCTTGAGAGCTAATGGTCCACTAATGGTGTCCTACAATTCCCTCCATGATTCCAGAAAGACAAGTTCCCAAGCTATCCTCAGTGAAAAGATCAGAGTGGCTCAGCATAATGTAGCATCAGGAACCACAGGAGATGCCTGCAGATCTAAAAAGATAGCATGAATAAGCAGAGTACCAAAGAAAGCCCATTAAATTGATTGTGGCTTTGTAGTGTGATTAAAATCAGTTGGACAAGGGTAATCCATCTGTGCTGATGCAAGATAACTGTTCCTGTGAGTTAATGGTGTGTTAAAGAACATGCAGCATTTTTGTCTTCTTAAGAACACAGGAACATTTCGTTTAGACAAAAGGGCTGTCTCATCCAGTACTCTGTCTTTGACAGCAACCAGCAGTGGTTACGTAGGACAAGGATAAAGAGGGACCCTGGGTTTGCCACAGGGGTAAAACTGCTAGCTGTAGGAAGCGTGGATGTCTCTGAAGAGGAAATATCTCTGATTGAGCCAGGGAGAGAAACAGCTGAGCTTAGTTCCAGCAACAAAATTGAGACTTCATTCAAGTTAATGGAAAATGTGGATTTCCATAGGGCTAGGATTTGAAAACAAATTTTCACCCTTTGAATTTTTCTCATCAGACATGTCTGCTTCTATTAAAACTCTCAGAATCAAAAGCTACTTATTTTTATCCCTTTAGGCTCTGCTCTCCTATTAAAAAAATCACCAGTGCCACTGGTGCCAGGACTCTAAAGGTCCATAGGCTCAGGGTCTGTATATAAAGATCTATATATAAAACCAGCCTGCTTTTACTGCAGTCTGAGATGTCAAGTGCCATTTGGTTAGCTGATGAACTGATGCTGTATCTCTGAGACAAGTGTTGAAATATAGCTTCATGTGTATGCACTTAAACCTGAAGACACCAAGTGTTCAATGATGTCTGCTTGAAACGAATGCCCAAGTATTGGGGCACTGCATGAACCCTGGCTCTCAGGAAGAACCGGGGAAGCTGGGTCTCTGGTGGGCACGGAGCACTTTTGTGAGACCAGGAAGAGGTGGTGAAACTGTGAGACAATGCCCTGGTCTGCTGCAGCAACTAGTATGGAAACAAGGAGAAACAGTGCTGGAACCTACCAGGCTCTGCTTCCCTTGTTTTATTTGTTTTTTACTGTGGGTGGTAGATCCAGAAATCCTACCAGGTGTTTCAAGGCACAACTTGAGATAAAACTGAAGACCAGTCAGTCATTCTTGTGCAAACATTTGCACAATGTTTGTTTTGCACTTACTCTTTGTTTTGCCATAGCAGCTGTGCCAAACGTGGTTCCTGAGATCTAGTTTGCCAGGGAATGTCTCCTACTATTTTCAGGATCCAGACTGTTTAGAGTTTCCAGTAAACACTCTAGCAAAAATGGAGATTTAATGTAAGCAAAGTTATATTCAATGGCATCGTCAACTGCTTTCCATCTTATTATTTTTGCCTGGATTAACATTTGTAGTGAAATTGGTGGCTTCAATTTCTTCTGAGATGGCTGCTGATCTACACCGCTGGTTTGGGGTGGAGCAGAGCCAATCACCTAACTCTAGCCCTAGATGACAATCAGGCTTTTGGCCTGTTTTAGCAGTGACTGAAATACACTTTTAAGGTTAAAATATGCATCAATCTTTACATCTCAAAATCCTCTACAGTAGAGTGGTTGATGGGCTGCATTCACAGGGCATGGGGCAGCTTGTTTAACGTATGGTCACATTATGGGTAGGCTGTCCAGCTCTACCACGCTGTACCTTTTGCAGACACTAAAAGCGTAAGTTACTGGTAAGGATGAAAAGTGAATGAGCACATCTAAGAGATGATATATCTAGCTCAGCTGACAAATGAAAGGATTCTGCAGCTCTGCAGCAGAACACATGCTGATACGAAGGAAGAAAAAATGTATGTTCAGTAATTTATAGTAGCATCTTCATACGTAATATCTTTAAGAGCAATATTGCAACAGGCTGAAATATGAAAAAAGACAGTTTCTTTTTATGCAACTGAATACAAATTTTGGCTTTTACTATCTGTGTGTCAAAACCGAATTAGCTGCTCATGTGAAAAGGGGTGATTCAGAAGCAATTATTAAATTTTTGCTGTTTTCCCTTGTTAGATTAAGGATACTTGGACCTATGAGAGAAGAAGGCAGTTCTTTTATCTAGCTGTGAAAAAGGTCTTTGGATGTATTTTTTTTCTTTGGGCATATCAGAGCTATTGGTGATTAATGAGGGTCATGCTTTCACACAATTTCTTTAATAATGTTACATCTCAGAGAGATCTTGAAGTAACTGCATGTTGAAAGGAAGACATGGAGAATGGTTCATTACAGGCTGTTACACAAGCGTTCTTGAGGAAGGGAGCAGGTAATGATCTTACAGAACAAAGGCAGTCACAGAGCTCTCATTATCATTTCCAGAGTTTTCATAGGCTTCTCACGATACCTGTCACAAGCATAAACAAGAAACAAGCTTGGGGTACCTCACGAACTGCAATGTACAGTGCATAATTTCCTCTTGGCATAGACTGAGAAATTAGTTTTCCGCTATTCCTTAAATAGCAAAACAAAAAAAAAATCCATTTTGAAGAGAGAAGATGAATGCCTTGTGTTGGAATAAAGGGCCTTTTACCTTGTTTTGTCTTCTATGGTTTCCATAAGTAATTGTTAACTCTTAATACAAATACTAGGCAACATTGTGGTCAGTCTAAATACTTATTTGTATTTAAAATTGGGACTCTGAAATGCAACCCCTTGATGCACTCTGAGTCAATTTGAAACCAGAGAAAGTTTCTGAAAAAAGACCATCACATTAAACTCACATATTCAGAATTCTAATCCCAGAATTGCTTAAACCTGCACTTTGGAGCCTGAGAGAGATGTTGAAACACTTGCATGCCCACAATATCACCGAAAATGGCAGGCTAGTGAGTTGGAGTTTGAAAAATTGCAGCTGAGAAGGAAGTGCTGTATGGAAACAAATGGCTGTGTTTCTGAGGATTTGCCTTTAAATGCATTGCAGCTTCCTCTAGTTTGAAGAAGTCTAAGGAGCTGGGTTTTCTACTTGAAGCATAAGGTCTTTTACAACTATTGGTTAAAATTTATGAAGAGTCTTGGGCCACATTCAGCCCCTGGATAGACCAGACAACTCTGACTTCAGTGGGAATTTCATGCCTGTTCCTCAGAAAAGACTTAGAGTTGCTCCTTAATATGCCTTCTGACATTTTTGATTCTTCTTTCCTGTAGGAGTAAGAGGATTCACACATCAAAGAGCATTCCAAGCCTTGGTGTGCCCCAGTGACCACTGCCTGCCAAGTTCATTCACTGATCGCTAGGGAGCAATCCACCTTCATGGAGTAGGTAGATTTAATTTTCCAAAATAAAAACTTACAGATTCAGATGTGAGTAGAAATGAAGAAGCATTTATTATTGATGCCTTTTATTAAATATTTATGGAGAGCCATAACTTTGCCTGGTATTTTAAGTAAAGTATTTAGGGATTTATTTCACTTTCACCTCTTTTGGATTACTAACACAGATGAACTTTCATGGGCTTTGAATTAGTTATCTTGGCTCCACACTAGCATCGATTGCATTTCTCCAGAGAAAGCTATGGGGTGTGATTCAGCTGGACGTTTATGTCCTTTTGTAGCATGATGTGTTGTTCTGATGAGAGCTAACGAGCCTCTGGATACTGCACGTGTTTCTAGCTGGGCTAGGTCAAGGCTTTCTAAAGCTACAGTTCCCCACATCTTCATTTCCCAAACAAACTTGACGATAATACCAAGTAACAAAAATCAGTAGAGTAGAGAGTTTCAAATTCTTGCAAGCAGCCTCTTTTTATCACACTATTCATTAATATATATATGGCCAGTACTGGAAGAGTAGCACAGCAAGCTGTAGGCCATCCAGGAGACTCCTAGAATGCACTGACGATAACTTCTTAAGCCAGGTAATGATCAGGGGGCTGGAGCACCTCTTCTGTGAAGACAGGCTGAGACAGTTGGGGTTGTTCAGCCCAGACAAGAGAAGTCTCTGGGGAGACCTTATAGTGGCCTTTCAGTACTCTAAGGGTGGCTTATAAGGAAGTTTGTGACAAAGTTTTCAGCAGGGCCTGGGGCAATAGGACAAGGGGTAATGGTTTTAAACTAAAAGAGGGTAGATTCAGACCAGATTTAAGGAAGAAATTTTTTACAATGAGGGCAGTGAGACACTGGCACAGGTTGCCTGGAGAGGTGGTAGATGCCCCATCCCTGGAAACATTCAAGATCAGGTCGGACAGGGCTCTGAGCAACATGGTCTAGTTGAATGCATCCCTGCTCATTGCAGGACGGTGAGACTAAATGACCTTTGAAGGTCCCTTCCAACCCAAACTACTCTATGATTCAAGACATGTTTGGTTGCCCCCACATAAATGTCAGGTACCATTTGAAATGCCCCTTGGGATCCCACCTGGCACCTAGGGGCCACTCCAGAAAGGTGAAAGATTCTCAGAGGTCCCATTCCCTGTCACCCAGCTTTTGGTTTTATGACAGTAGGTACCTGCATTCAGATACCTGAATTCTGCTTTTAAATCCCATGTTGATTATGTTCTAGCAAAATAGCTCCATGAGATAGATGATGTTCTTCAATCACTCAAGACAGGATAAATATGTAACCTATATTTGACAAACTTTTCATAATAAATACCTTACTAATGACTTTTCACAGTTTTTCTTCTGGTTTACTTTTAACAATGTATTCACTTTGAATGTTTTCCTGCCTTTTTTGTTTGGTGTTTTCCTTTGCATTGTCTACATTGTGGGAATTTGTTTTTTAACTAATAACAGGAATATACTTCTAAAATCAGTCATAAGCTATCTTTATTTTATTTTTTATAACTGTTTCTTTTTGAAATGTGTTTGGGTTTTGTGCTGATGTTATTATAGCTGTTTACTTAGCATGATGCATTTCATTGCACTAATAACTACTCTCCCACAAGATGAGCTAATTTTGCATAAATGAGTGCATAATTACTGACTCCTTTAAAAAATAGTGAAGATCCCTTCACTTTCAAAAAATGTATTAAATGATGCTGATTGCTTACATTTTATGCATAAAATTGAATTGAGCTATACGTATTTATTCCTTCAGAGCAGCAGAACGGACAGAAAGTTACTGCAGTTATTCAGTGATATAAGGTAACATCACAGTTCATTTTAGCCCTGCTATAGAACTGTTTCAAACATTTTTGGGTAAGGATAATGTTACTTGTTTCTTAGGCAATTTTCCTAAGGACACGGAGGTAAATTTTTATTATGGCTGAATTTTATCTAGTCTTTCATGATCTGAGAGAATTTCATGTATTGCCTCAGGATCTGAGAACTATCCTTTTACTTATGATTTTCATACACATGATTATCTTCTCTAGATCTAAATGATCATTTAGGTAACTGATACAAATTTTCCTGATGGGTTGGTATTTGTATTTATTGGACTATTTTTTATTAACATATACACTAAGCTGATACTGTGATGATCAGCTTTATGCATTACCTATTGATTCCCTCAATCTAAAGCTCAAACTGAAGTTGCAGTTTTTTCATGATAAGACATTTTGAAGAACACCAGAGCTGACAGACTGCCTTGTCCATAGATATGAGGCCATTAACGTCAGTCACAAGAGGATGAATTCCCAAATACAGGAGACACAATATCTGCTTTTGTTTGTGCGTTTGCCTCTGCTTAAATGAGTGGAGATGTGCCAGAGTCGTATTCCACTTTCTTGCAGTGCCAATGACCATGAAAGGCTGGATTTCAAGTCCTGTGATAGTTTCCTCAAAGTTCATAGAAGAAATTTCTCCAGGAACAACTTCTCCTATACTTTGGATTCAAACTCATTTCCTTTAGAAAGAGCTCCAAGTTGAATAGAAGATATCTCATCATTAAAAATATTGCTACTTCTTTAATGATCTAATTAGTTTTACCTACCAGGGTCAGCTTCATTGATTTCAATTAAAAAGAAAAAGAAAAGACCTGTCAAGTGACCTACTTTCTAATGTATGCGGTAAGATCAGGATTGGAGCAGCAAAATGTTTTAATGAACACAATCCTTGTTTGCTAAACGTAAAGCTATTACTGATTTCTTATTGATCTGAAAAAGAAAGGACAAACTAGGTTAGAGGATATTTCATGTTTTATCATTAAAAATCAATGAAACCAAGACTGACCTGCTTTCTCTCTCTTGTGTTTACACTTGAAACAGATTAGATCATTAGGGAAACAGTAACGGTCTAATTATTTAGACCATTCTTAATTCAAATTGTAGAAGTGAATGAACTTGCCTAACTATAAATAACAAAATGCCTTTATCTGCATAATAGGATCTGGGGAAACAGCGTGCTGGAAGTCAGACTATGGCCACAGTATTTTAATTTATGGCATCACTTCACAAGTACCATGTAACATTAAGTTGAACGGGAATACCAGAGTTAAGAAGAAAAAAAGCTTCCAGATCAAACTTCAGTAATAAGTGAAGTCTCCTCTCTTTGAAGAGGGATAATGTTGTGTGGTGTACACCACAGCTTGCGAACTGGTTGTCTAAATGCCATCTTCAAGGCCTGTAAAGCAAAGAGCACATATTGCTTAGCCAGATATTGCACTATGGAATGTTGTAGTGATGGCTGTGCCTATACAGTTAAATAAAAGTGGTAGACGGAGTGGTCCTGAGCACTTGGTCCCTATGTGACTGTTACCTCTCACCCTGTCTTTGCTTTGGACCACTCCAGCTGGCTCTTTCTAAGCCCTAATTTGTGTAGGTGTTGGCAGCATGGCTGTGAGCTAGCCACTGACACTTGGTCTGGGTGCCAGGGATTGCTCCTCAACCCTTTTTTTTGGTTAGCAGTAGGAACATGTCCAGTGGGACTTACTTGGAGCCCAGCCTTACTAATCCTATCTCAGACATACCATGTTCTTGCTGCACTGTCATAGCAGTGCTAGTAAAGTGTTTTTCTCAGCAACAGTGAGTTTTGCGAATAAGGAACTTTTGGGCTAGGCTTATAGAATGGTTAAAGAGATCAGCTCAACTGTTGTTGGGATCTATCTGACCTTTCTGGCTTCTTTGACCTAGAGGCTGTTTGCCTCAGTGATCTCAGTGCCGTAATATATGAGAAAAGCATGTTACTCTGTGCTGGTGATTTTCTAGCCTTTAAAAGCATTGTTTTCTATTTTCACCTTGGCCTTTGTGTAAAAGTCCCCTAGCACAGCACTACCGTTAGCCTTAGCCAGAAGGCTTGTCTTGTCCTACATTGAGGGGCTCTAAAGAGCTAGAGATATGACCCACCATTGTATTCCTTTCTGAAATACAGAAATGGGTTTTATTTTTTCTAATTGACACCTGCCACTTAAAATAAGCTTAAAGCAATAATGACTCAAGCCTTTCCTCTTTAGACAGACAATCAGTCAGGCTTTGAATGACTGTTATGCAGGTAAAATCTAATCTGCTTTTGCTGATGTATACTATCACGTTTTCCACCATTTATATTCACATGTGTAAAATACTGGCTTTTGTCAGGGTATTCCCTTTAGGTTTTATATGTCATTTTATATGCCCCTACCGGTTTTAGACATTTTGTTAAGTAATTCTTATCTATGTACATTTCAGTTCAGTTGCATAATCTCCAAATAAGCTTGTAATAAAAATAATATTTTTTTCATATAACTTCTTCAGAAGCATGTTCAGTCAATAATTTGATTACAAAGCCTCCATACCCTTTTTGTAACATTGCCACAGCCAGGATTAGTCGGTAATTATAAAGCTGATGTTTTTGAGTTATATATTATTGGATCAGTTTGATAGACTCAGCTTTGCAGAAACACAACAAAGTGGGCAATGAGAGAGAATTTTCTTGTTCTATAATGAATTTTTACACTAAAATTCCAAAATTCAAGTAACAAACTATAGACTATTGAAATNTTATACGCGTGAGTGCAATGTCAGATACAAAATAGGCCAGGCAGATGTCCTGCTCTGCGTTTTTTGAAAGGTGAGATGTAGTTAGGTTGCTTTCCTAGCAGTCTTCTGGGAAATCAGTGCATCTTAAAGCCAGATGGTTAGTATCATTTGTCAGGTATCTTGAGTTTCTGCTTAAATAAATGCAAAAAACCCCATCACAAAAAAAAAAAAAA
>VXBO01011463.1:219230-299102 GCA_013400135.1 Rhinoptilus africanus
AAAAAAAAAAAAGCCTAGCATTCAAAGCACACAGGCTGTAGTTTCTACAGTAAGAAAGATAGTTATATAGCAATGGGTGCTATGAACATCATGCTGGTGCAACAATACTGCTTAACTCATGGTGTGTTTGTCTGGTGCAGGTGTTTGGTATCTGAGTGGTTTTTACTTCACAAAGTCCTAGCAACGAAGCTGTCTCCTTACATAGGAACACTGAAGAACTCTCAAGGAATTTGTAAAAAAGAACAGGAAAAATTACTTGCAAAATAAAAGGAGTAATTAGTTGCAAATAACATGTGAGAGAATGCTAATAATTACTTAGTAGTACAATAAAATATATGAATGATACAATAATTGAGATCAGAGAAAAACCTATTCTGCAACTGCTGGCCTAGGCATGTCCTTCTCCATTTCTTGTGAAGTGCAAAGGGTGCTATGTTTATCCCTGGAAAGAAAGACTGCAGGTATTTTGAAATTTTTGACTTGCTGTTCTTCATTTTGCTATTCTCCAGTTTGCTGTTTGCCTCCAGCCTGACAATGACCTCGTTCAAGACAGCATCCTTATTCTCAAGGAGTATTTGATTTTACATTTAAAGTTCACATTTTAAGTTCCTTCTGGGACTTCAAGTCTTAAAATTAACCCTTTCTGAAAGTATTTTAATAATTCTGGGCATATTTTATTAGCACAAGAAAATTATTAGATTTCTACTTCAAAAAAGCACTTGGATGACACTTTTAGTCATGTGGTTTAGGTTTTGAGTCCTTTCCAACTCGAGATATTCTATGAAATGAATACTGCAATACTGCAGTTCACTTACTGACCCTGTATTGTTAATTTTGCTGTGATTTAAATAGCTACTCCTTTTGGGACTTTATAGGTGTCTTAAATAGGTACACAAATAGACATCATATTGAATTAAGTATAAAGTAGTCATTTCGTTCCCATAGAACAAAATAGTAATTGTTTCGTTCCCTCTTCAATGTTTAATACCTGTTTGGTGTCCCATATGTGAAGCCATAGGGTTACATACTGGAATCTAGGGTGAGAAGTTTCCTTGCCCTCCTCATGTGAAGACGTTAATACAAATCAAGCGTAAAGTTAAAAAAAAAAAAAAAGAAAAAAAAGAAGGAATAAAGACCCTCACTTTTTTATATACTTTAGAGAGAAAAGGCACTAAAATTACTTGTAGGCCCTTGTACGATTCTGTTATCCTGCTACTGTTATGGTTCTTGCTGTAGGAAGCACAGTGTTTGAAGCAGTTCATCATGTCCACCAAAATCTACTGGTGTAGCATGTGCTGGCCTTGTCATCCATGTTACCATGAAGGCAGACTGGGAATACTATCAAAGTAGCAACACCCAGTACTTGAGGACAGGCTGTATCGGTGAAAAGATTTCCCTCCCTTCTTGCCCTCAACAATATGGAAGATGTGAAATGTCCCAGGGAGAGCTGTGTCTCGTTAAGTTATTGGTTTTTGGTTGTATGAATCTATTTTCAGTTTTCTAACAATGAACTCTAAAGCAACTTACTCATCTCTTCCTCCAACCCTTCACCTGAAAAAAATAAAACCAACTCATAATCTTTTAACCCTGAAAAAATACCCTGTCCATAACACTCTGTCCTCCTGCCCTCTCTATAAAGACATGTGATGAGTTTACCAAGAAACTGGATCCTCTGCACAAGTAAGGAAAGGCAAGTAAGGTGATTTGTCTGTAGGGCAGAGCCAGGGAGCAGTGCCAGTGAAAAATCTGATCCTGGGCAGAGAGGAGAGCAGGGTGGTGGGAAGCTGCATCTGACCAAGGGATTGTCCTGGCTGCCCCACCAGGAGCTTCTGGGGATCCTGGCTGGAGCCAGGGCTTCATCCCTGACCTGGGAAAACAGGCTAGCCAGGTTTATAGTGCTCTTACGGCAAACGTATTCCTGTATCTTCAGAGCACTCATGGCATTTAAAACAACTTGGTAAAGATGTCCATTACCTGTTCCCACCTTTTGATGCCTGGAGGACAAGTTATCTTTATCACCTGAATAGTTTTTCCCATCCTGTCCCTGATGGGCCTAGGTCCAAACGATCCCCGACTGATGAATTGTGCATGTCAGGCTAGACAGGTGGAATGGTTTGCCTCCTGTGACTGTTTCTGAAATGCCACAAATGGCACAATGCCAAAAACCCCAAGGTGACTGTGTAAGTGATGTTAACTGTTTGGACAAGGTACTAATGCTGCCATAAAAGAAGTCACCAGAGAGGCAAATCAATCTTCCTTTGCATTTATTTAGTTTTAGGAAATATATGGTGTACAGCACTTAAAATGAACATTGCGGAGGCAGAAGCTGATAAAAAAATAGATGAGGCCAGAATAGGATAAACATAAAGCTGCATTGGGCTTTCACCAAAAACAATGAAAATCACAGCTCCAGAACTACCCACAGACCCACAGAGGTCCTTTGGCTTACCCCAACAGGCTGCATTTGTCATTCACCCACAGGAAGGGTGGTATCCAGTTCTTGGATTTTAGGATCCTCTGGCCTCCCACATATCTTGACAGGAAACAGTGTGGGCTGATTGGAGATGAAGTTTATAACTGATTTCTAAATAATAATAATAATCTAATTCTCTTTTGTCAAGCAGTGATACCAGCCTACTGCTAAGTTAGTAGAAGGATGTTGATAAAAACATTTCAACAATATTTGATTTTTATATTTACATAGCATAGAGCAAAGGCAGTAGTGATTAATAAAATCATAGATAAGTTATTATTTCAGCTTACATCATAATAAAAGAAGTGTATATAACTCTCTTATGGCTGTACGTGTGCTCCTTATGGCTAACTGGTGCCAGTGGCCACATAAGATTCCCTTGTCAAGCCATGCCATCCCACCATCCAGGAAGTTTCCAACATTTTCATGCCATTATGGCCCCTTTCTTCCTTATCTGCCAGCGTTAGCATTCATGATATTAAAATCTCATTTTGCCTTTATATAAACAACAGTAAACATATATATAATTTTTTAATTAATGATAGCTGAAAATCTGCAAAAGCCTTGAAATCACTTACATCAGTTTTGGCTTTCATTGTCTCACGGAAGGACTGTAGTTTCCTTTTCATTCTCACTCTGGAGCAAAACTACTCCATCAAATGGTGGCTCTCAATGACAAAAGCTGTGCAAAAGGTCTATACTTTAAAATTTCTACATTTAAAAGCTGGGAGGCTGAAAACAGCTTTTGACTTGTCATGTTCTCATTTAGACAATTCTGCTTTGAATCAATCTTTTTCTGGGGGAAGATTTGTGCTGTAAAGTTGGATGCCCTTTTCTTTTGGGTCCCAATGATACTGGAATCTCCTTTTTATGTCCGTCCAAACTTTTCTTGAGAAATTCTGTGGCTGTTATTCTCTGAGAAGTTATTTTTTCATGACCAGATTGAAAACTAGGATGGAAAGCTACCCAAAAAGCCTACTATGAAACTAGGTTTTGCAAAGTTTTCATATTATTAATCTTTGTGACTATTATAGCACATGATGAATTTCCTCAAAAATAAAGATACAGGGTAAAACAGCCTCTCTAGGCAGCACTTAGCAGCTTATAGGCTGTGTTTCCTAGTGTACTAGGAATGTGTAGAACGTGTACTTTATATATTCTTGTAATCTCCAACTCTTCATTAACAGCATAACATTGACCATAATTTTTATTTGATTTATGAAGATGGAACAGGTGTTATCCAAACTTATCTAAGTGGATCATCTAAGCCAAGTCTTCTAGATGGTTTAATTTTTACCAGATAAAAAATATTAGACCATTTTTATGTCTCCTTTTGTAAGTATGCTGATTTTTTCTTTTTTACTTAATATGATGCTGACTCCATCAGGACAGAAGTTAATTACACATTTGATAAAAAATTTTTGCCAAATACATGCTCAGAAAAGCATGGGATTAACACTCTGAACATGCAGTTTGAAAAAGGTGATGCCAGCGCCTTCATCATCAGGAAAATCCTCACTGGCTCAGCTGCGAATGGGATCTCACACCACAAATTACTAGAGTGATCTTTTCTAGAACTATTGTGACTTAGTCAGTCATTGTACACACTTCTGAGTTCCCACTATCTTCTTGTGGGAAGAAGGGAAGTTTGAATGGGAACTGTTTAGCAATGCCAGTCAGGGAAAATCTCAAGTGGAGGTAGGTGGGTATGTGCTGAAACCAGTTCCATTATTTGTTGCAACTTGAGTGGTGTGTTTGTGTCGGACATAAGCCTCTCTCATGTTCCCAGACTGTACATGACATTGAACAGATGAGTAAAGGAACAATAACTTCACAGTTCACACCATGAGTTGCACAAGGCAGCACTTCTTTTCTAGACTCTTCAAAATCTTATTTTTTAACGTGTGCTGCCAACAATAAGTAAATTGCTCTTTCATTTTTTCTTTCAGCAATTGTCTCTTGTGCCTCTACAGAATTTGTACACAGAAGAATTAACTTTATAGGTCAGTAGACAAGCGAACATGTCCTGCTCTTTTTAATTCTCCATGGTCAACTAGAACAGAGCAAGATTTACAAACCAATCTTTTGTGTTTTATTGTCAGCTACTGATGCTGTTATTAAAAATAAAGACATTAGTTTTCCAACCAACAAGAGGTAATTTAAGGCAGTTTGAAGTGTTGATTACAATGCATGATATTTTCGTTACCTAACCCTGTACTTGTCCAGGTTAGGTTTTGATTTTCGTTTTGGTTTCTGCCTCTCTTTTTTTTCTTGCGTTTATTTAGACAAGATGAGGATCAAGCAGTTTAGGTCTCAATGATTAAATTAATACAGATTTATTTTTCACTGTAAACTTACAAAAGAAACAGTCTCACTCAAAGCTTTTGATAGTCCCAGGGAGTTCTGTCTACAAACATTTCTATCCATGTTCAGAGGCATTGATTTGTATGAAGGTCTTACAACACCGTGTCCATCACGGCCAAGACCTGTTTTCCTGTGCTAGTGTTTGGCAGGCACATGAGATAACAGGAAAGATTGATGTGTAGTCCTTGTCTGGGGAACACACAGTAGTGGAAGTAGCTGAAAAGCAGGTTTTAAGTTAAGTAACTTTTTCTGACCACCAAGGTTGGGGCCTAACTTTTCTTCTTCTTCAAACTTTTTATCTTTTTTTTTCCAAATTTTTGCTCCTTTCAGACCTTGTTTGCTCCACCCTTGTACCCCCTTCCCCATTAGTCTTTCTTGAGATACCAGAAAGCTTTGTTGCTCACAGTGCTCAATGTCCTAGCGACCAGATGCATACCACTGCTTGACTCTCTAATACTGGGGGGAGATTCAGTTATGTAGGTGTGCTCCTTGGACTTGTAGAGCAGAGGAGTCTGACCGTGAGTGGATGTCAAGAGGACAGTGCAGGCAGAGGGAGAGGGGCAACTCAGACAGAGGATGGATGAAACTTACTGAAGGCAGTTTTAAGAACAAGCTGAAGAACCAGGAGTGTTTCTAATAGTTCTCCAGAAGGGGATGGGATTACCTCCAACTCAGCTGTAACCACAGCTGAGAAGATCTGAGAAAATTATGGAGGCATCCTATAGAAGGATGCTTCTACCTATAGAAGATGGGTAATTTTCTCTTTCCAAGTCAATCCCTTTGATTCAGTCATGGTCATTTGGCTGGAGGTTTACATTGCTGCAATCTTCATCATACTTCTTCACTGGGTAAAGCTTCCATACCTCCTCTGGGTCCGGCATGGGAAAGGCAGGACCTCTCCAGTAGCAGTGCACCCTGGGAAGAAGGAGGGAATCTCAGTGGCTCTATTGATGCTGATAAAATAAATCAGGACCAATCCCTGATGCCAGTGCCATACAGGATGACCTGTCTTGCATTCATATGGCTTAGAGATTTTCCCTGGTGGAACGAACTGGCTGTAAACATACCTACCCTGCGTTTCCTTTGGGACACAGAGAGTGGCCTCTGAGATATAATTTATCTTTTGTATCTGGGGAGGTGAGTTTCTGTTCAAAATGTCTGAAATTTAGTCTGAAGTCTGTGTTGCAGTCTGCTGGAAAGGTATTTTTTCAGTATGAAACTGAGGATGTGTCTGGCATGATTTAGGGTATGGCATAAGGTGGGGTGGGGGTGTTTCAAGGTGAAGAGCCTGTTGAAAAAGGGTTGGAGTTTGGAGGAGCCCACACACAGAGGCACTGGAAGAAGGCTCAGGAATGCCAGAGATAAGTGGCCTCTACTACCCTGATGCCCTCCCTTTGATTTCCCAGACCCTACTACCCTCCATGTTATTTTCCTTCTTCTCAATGCTGCAGATTTATGGAACACCTGGTCCCTCCCCGTACACATTCACAGGTATTATTTAAGTTCTTCTTTAGAAGAATTTGAGCTCCTTCTGAGTTTTATGCTATGCCCGTATTTTTTTTTTTTGTACAGCTTAAAGCCTTTCCCCCAAAGCCCTTGCTAGAGAAGATTGCATCAAAACATTAGTCTTCCTTCCTTCAGCTTTCAGAGGCAGGGTGTGAATTGATGATAGCAGGATGAGAGGAAGCTGCACTGAATGCTGATCTGACTCACTTACTTCCCAGCTCATATTAAAGACCTCAAAGTCAAAAGTTTGAATGACCTTTCATCTTCCCAGTGTGCTTGTAAAGCATGATCCCTTCCATTAGTGAGCACTGATGAGAAATGGGCTCTCTCTTTTCCCTCCAAGTGCGCACCCACTATGTAGCTGACATAAAAGCCAGACTGTTAGAATAACTTTGGTGACAATGAGAGCCATAAATTAATCCCAGATAAAACAAAACAAATGAGTGAAACTTGCCATTTTAAAGAAAAGGTTTTTTGTTTTCCTTCACTTTTTATTATATATATATATTTCTTCGGAATGTTGTTTTTCAAGTTTTCCTTGTTCAAATATTCCCAAACCTGGAACACTGATGTTAACCACACATCCATATAAGTTTTAAAGCACTTAGATGAGTTGAAAAGGAGGAGTGAGCACACTTTTAATTCCAGTAGGAGTGACATTCAGCTACAATAATAAGCAGGAATGAGTATTATCGGAAGTATACCTTTCTTTCAGTACAATTATGCTAATCACTTCTCAGTCTGGGACAACTCTAAGTGCTATTTTAGCAGCATTTCTTATCCAAATTGCTTCAGCATTTTAATTAAACAACATTTATTTAATCTCCAGGTCTTTTAAATTAGTGGGACACTTCTTAACGATTGTTTTTCTGTCTCGGAAGATCCCCATTGGAATTGTTTCAAGGATGCAGACCTGGCAAGTGGGAAAGCGGGAGGGTGAATCCCCACCCTGGGGTTTTGGATCTGCAGTGTCTTGCAGGAGGGGCAGGTTCTGAACCTGCCAGGGGTAACTGGCATTCCCAGCCATGCCCCCTGCTTGCTTCTCTCTCCCTCTTTCTGCTCAGGTAAATTATCCTCATATATTTTTGTGTTCAGCACTCCCTTATCTGGACCAGACAAACAAAGTCCAAGGAAGTGGCTAGTGCTTGTGGCAGAATTAACACTGAGACTCTTTACATTGTGGCAAAGCACCTAGTTTTCCACTGTCCAGAGAGATGCCTGGCCACCCTAAGAACTACTATTCAAGCAGAAGAAATACAGCATTGCTTTTCCTCTGATGTATGACCACAAGTAGAGGCAGTGATCCAGTTCATAGCCCAGGCACTTTTTCAGTAATATAAAATAATGGTGCTGTTGGAATATGGTTATATTCACAGTAAACACATTGTTGTATTCTGTTTACTTCTCTCAGTGAAAGCTGGTATTTGATTGTAACATGGTGATGCACTTTGCCTGAAATACCTTGGTTAGTGATCAGCCATCCCACTGAAAAAGGGCTGCATGCATTACATTAATTTAGGGACCTTGCTGCCCTATACACACCATTAAGCGTTCTGGTGCCAGGCCTTTGGGAGGAAAGTCTGCAGACAAGATGTGAATGCATTTAATAAAGAAGACAAGCTACCAGAAATAGGTTTTTCATCCTGCATAGTACATGAGATTTGTTCTAGAGAGTGTAGTGAAGGACACCATCTCTCAGCTTCTTTAGTATTTTTCCTGTGTATTGCTTTACATTACATTGCAACAGATTGCATTATTTCTCATTCCTTTAGGAAATGACATGTTGGATTTCATTTGGCATGGTCTGCTGAAAGCTGCAGCTGATGGGTGACAGATCTCACATTCACAAAAGGCCTCTAGGTGTTAAAAGTTGACTATTGTATTCAGGTTAGGAAGACAGATTACTCTTAGTATAATTCCAAAGGCATCAAGATGAGTCACCTCTTTCTTTTAAATTCCTTGTTTATGTACTGTACCTTTCTGCTGTCACGTTGATGTTTACATTCCTGCCACGTTTTGAAAGGCTTTAAGGAGATAACCTTACCATGGTTGAGCAGTCCAAGTTCTCCACTACCTGGTGCTCTGCTTCCAAAGGCAATCTCTGAGCATCACATAACTGGCTTATCGAAACACATTCTCTGCAGCTGCTTGTGTATTTCTTTACAAATAACTCTGCCTTGTTGCACAGAAACATAATTTTTTAATCATTCTTTCTGTTTTCCCAGGAAACATTAGGCAGAATCAGATGTAGCTGTTACAAAGAAGGAAGTGAAACACCACAGAACTAATTAACATTCAAACATTTATGGCTAGTGTAATGATTGACATTACAGAGAACACAGGAATGCTTTCTAAATTGTGTTATATACAAAGAAACAAAATAGAAGCATTATCTTGAGAATCCTTACCTTAAAGATATATTGCTTGGATGGATTGTGCGGAACAAACATTATCTCTGATATTTGTATTGCTAGTGTAATTTTCAGAGGGATATTTTGATTCTTTTGTTTTCCCTCCAATATCTCTAGTGGCCATTCCTTAGGCTGTGTCTTCATCTAATGGATCATATAAATCCCATGATTCTTCAAAAGCAGGCCTTGCAGTCTGCAACCATTCTTGCCATATCAGTATTCAAAAGACCATATTCATCTGTGCACAGTAGAGCAACTCATGCTAGATAGATGATCTGAATCCACCTGCTAATCAGGGCTAACTCTCTTGTTTCTAACTTTTCTTGGCCTTCTGTTTTCTCTCTTCTCTAATCAGAACTTCCATCTTGACTCCAGGCAGATCACAAAGGAGCAGTTTATAGGACAGAAAAAAATCCAGCTAGATTTTGATTATACATCTATTTTCAGGTTAGCTTAAACTAATTTTTAAGGACAACAGATTTTTAGCTTTGATGTCATAAAGAAATAGAGCATAGATGGTCACATGCCATACCCACACATATGTACATACTCGTGTGCCTGTCAGTGCCCTGGTAACTCTTGAACATTTTTTGCCAATTTCAACCAGGTTGACTAAAATTGGAAAATGCAAATATACTATATTTCTGCAAATTTAATGCAATTCTGTGGTCTGTGGGATGAAGGGAACAGACCCGATCAGTGTTATTGTAGAGAGAAAGGTTGCTTATCTTTTATTAGACAGTAGAGAATCATATAGTGCCTCCGTCGTAAAGTGCAAATTGTAAGAAAGCAGGCAACTGATTCAAACTCTACTGTTTCTTCTGCTTACAAATGTATTTTTTCTCATCTTTTTTCCCCAGTAATGTAAACGGGTGGCTAAGTAGAAATGATTTATGTATCTTAATCTGCTGTCCTTTTTTTATTGAACATTTAGGCTAGTTTCAACAATAGACTCCCAGATGCCTTTCTACGTTTCATCCCAAAGCTAATCATTTGGGGGATAGTGAGCATTTTCCTGCAGCTTCTGGTTTCCACATCAATGACATAAATATGGTCTCCTTCTCCAGCTATTCCTTCTTGCTCTTTTTTTTGCAAGTATAAGATAATTTTTCATATTTATAAACAGGTGCTTGTTATCAACTCCTCTTTTTTACAGATCTTCACAACATTTATTTTGTTTAGCCTAGTCTGAAGGCAAATTCATTGGTATCTTCTGAGAACTGCTGCCTTCTAAGATGTTTTCCACCTCTTTTTCTGACCGCGACTTTGGATCTCCCTTCACTTAACAGAAAAGGAGGAAGGCAGCATTTTTGAAAAGGGTGGGTATCCATGCAGATCTGGAACTGGCTATGTTATTTATTGATCTCCATTGGAAAAGATATTTCACATTATCAGGAATAATGGCCAGAAATACATCTGAACATATAGCCCAGTAGCTTCAGAAAGCTCTGCACTCTTCAGGAAAGGGCAGGTAACCATGGTGGTAACAGTCTGCCTTGCTGCTAATGTTTGGGAGCACTAAAGCCTGTGGCAAGAAAGAGAGAAAAACTTGGAAAATAATTCCTCTGTGAAAGGCAAATGAGTTAGTGGATCAGTATGGTTAAATCCTGTCTCTGCTGCTGCAAAAAAAGAAGTCTTGAGAGATTGCATAAAGTGTTAAAATAAGAGTGAGAAAACCTCACTGCTTAAGAACAGACTGAGCTGTCACTACTGTGGTGCTCAGGGAGCCATTTCTGCCCAATGGTGACCTCTCACAAATGCGTCCCTTTTCTTTCTTTCTTTCTTTTTCTTTTTTTTTTTTTTTTTTTTTTTTTTTTTTTTCCCCTTGTTGGGAGGGTATAGGGGGACGGGTGNNTACAGGTGGAAAGTAGCAACATCCCTCACTCTAAACCCACAAAGAAGGGATGTAACTTTTCTCCTGTTATTTTTTTGCTTCTCTCTCTTTCTTTGGATTAGTGATGTTTTTGCTTTGATTAAATAATGATGAAGGCAGCCAGCCGTTCTGGGGACAAGTACTTCAGTAGCATGTGTATCTCTTTGAGACATTCCCAACATTCAAGCAAATCCAGAACAAATTAGACAACTCTGTCTAATTCTGTACCTTTGAATTAATATAGCGTGAACTAGGACTCTTCCCATACAAGGCTTGGCACACTCAGATATGACTCTTTCTCTGTCAGTCTACCATTTCTAAAATGGAAGAACATCTACCCCTGGATGCAGGCAACCCCCGTTGGTTTCAATAAGAACTGCCTGGGTACGTCTCTGGGAAGCATCTGGCCACTAATGAGAACATAGGGGCTTACTTAGTAAAACAGATTATTCCTGTTCTCGTAACTAACAAATTCAGTAGCCAAAATGTACAAAATCTTCCAATTTGTTAGACATCTCACCAAGCCATTGTCCCAGAATATGAACTAATATATCTCAAAAATAATCTTGTCTGTTCTTTGAGCTGTTGCAAAGAGTGAATGAAGGTAGTTTAGTTATCTTGAGTGGAAAAGCACTTGCCATTATGCTGACATTTGACTAGATGGAAAATCCAGACAGCAAATTGACAAACATTTTATTTTATCATATGAGTTTATCAAAGAAGAAACAATCTGTGTATGTTAGAAGAAATGCAAAATACCATTTGCCATGTCTGACTATTCATATAAGCACAGCCAGTTTAACTGCTATGCTCAAGTACCATCTGTCAGATCAGCTATGAGGCATGTGTTTATATCACAATAAAGATCTGATGATGTCTTATGTTTAATCTTAAACTAAATGGGGAGATAAAATGGTAATTTGGCCTATCATTTACATCTAACTGCTACCAGACCTTGTTTGGGGACTCTGTTTTGGGGCACTCCGATTTCCATCTATTTCCCCAGGAAAAAAAAAAAAAAAAAAAAGACATTCCATCCCAACACTTTCCAGCTTCCTCATCATCCCTAAGAACAAGTAGGTGTCTCAGACATTCTATATTTGGAGTAGCAGCTTCTGAACTCCACTTTCCTTTGCATGGTGAGAGCTAGGAGCTGATGGGAATGGTGGGACCAACCTTTCTTGTGGTTTCTGGCACTGCTTGGGATGTGGTGGGTGCTCAGCTCCTGACATATAACACCAGGATTTCAAAGACATCCTTCGATTTTCAGACCTAAGATTGTTTGCCCACATGGGTCGCATAGTCTGAGTTTAATTTAATTTGTTAATGAATATGTATTTACAAAACTGTCAAAATATTTTCATTTGATTCTCCTTTTGCCTGCAGGAGAAAGCTCATTTATTTCATAGGAAGATGAAACATTTTCTCCCTAAGTTTTTTCTCTAACAGAGGAGGAGTCCTAAATGAGAGCTGGACTGTTATGATATGCTAAAATCCTCACTAGGTTCATACTCTGTAAAGAAAGACTAGAATTGCATGCTGCAGTAACTTATGACTGATAAAGCGTCTTGTTAGGGCCATAAACTTCTACAAATTCATTATCCCCTAGGCTTCTAGACCTCTTCCACGTCTGGTTGTAGAATTAGGTTGCTGCAGAGGACAAAGGGAAAGCTGCATCTGCTGATATACAGAGAACTGGCTCCAGTGTGGCTGGAAGCATGGGGCGTGGATTAGGGCACTGACACATGAAATAGGTAAGATCCTAAACAGATTTCTGTGTATAGGATCATGAGATCTTTCTATGCCTCAATTTGATGCCTATGTAACTGAGGTAAGAGTGCTTCTATGCCTTATTATAGAGTAAAGTACTACAAAGCATCTTGAAGAAGGATGAAAAGCAAATGTTCTCTTTGAGGATATGATCTTAAATAAATTATCAAATCTTCTAGTTAATCTTTTTGGCTACATTGACAGTGATCAGTGACAATGTCTTTAAGGTGACAACGCGTGTCAGAAAGAGACAGTTTGGGGTAGCCAATGGGAAGCCACCTGGTGTCCCAGACAGAGCACCCTCTTTTCCTGGTCCCTTTTCTCCTCTCTGGTCTTTGGCTTGGGGCAGTCCCTCTGGCTGGTGTAGGTGCAGATGGTATGACCTTTACCCCTGAAAGCCCTGGGCCACCACAGCTATGCCCAAGGTCACCGTGGGCAGACCTCCAGTGCTACCTACCAGTAGAATTATTGGTAGCTTCCATACTGGTGTTCACTCTCTTGGGACTGTCCAACAGCACAAGTTGGCAACCATTTCCATGATAATTCTGGACAGACAGGCTAGTCACCTCCTTGTTTCTATAATTGCATCTGTTTTGCTGTAAGTAACATGGTTCCTGCTCACTCTAGCAACTTCCTTTTCAAGCTTTTTGAAGAGATTGTATGTTTCAGTTGCAATACTTTGCACAAAGCATATTGGAACAAGCTAACCTTTAAGAGAATTTTGTTGACCTGCATAAAGTTCTTTTATAATTAAATCTGGCATGCTCCACTACAGGTTCTGAGTCACCTCTTAACATCATAGCAAGGAGCTACTGAGACCTCTAGCCCTTTAAAATTGCAAAAACATTTTGCAAGACTATTTTCTGTGTTGACTGAGATGTAGCTACCTTGGGAAAAGTCTCCGAAACCTTGAAAAGAAACAATTTCTTGTCAGCTCAATGTGACACTCTAAAAAGACTGAGTATTAGGAAATGATTTTGTTACAAAGGGAAAAAAGTCTTACTGAAACTTTAAGATGTGCCAAATCCCTATTGACAAGACCTTTCACTTACCACAAATGAGATAAATGAAAACATCAATGTCATATTAGGTAAGCAACTAAACTGAAAGAGTGAGTTTGAAGAGTCAAAGGACCCATTGGGAAAAGCAGAGCATCTCTTCAATGGGCTGAAGAAATTAAGAACGTTCTTCAAATGGATGCTTTATCTGGATGTGAAAAGGCCAAGCCTTTATGCTGCTATAATTTATGGATATCTCCTGTTTCTAGGACAAAGTGAAATAGAAAAACTTAATCATATTTCTGCTGGAGGAAGAAAAGACTCAGCCTCTCTTATGTGTAAAAACTCAAATTAATTTTAACTTGATTGCCTTCTGTGTTCACTACCGAGTATGAATAAGTAGGCAGGGGTGCATAGTGTAACTTTGAAAGCATGCTTGCCAATGACAACAGCAGCAGGAGCTCAAAAAGCACATCTAAAATTAGGACATGATTCTCTATTTCCAAGCATCCTGCAAAATGGAAAGTATAAAGCCCAAATTCTCAAGCTCTTCCCTCCGGGGGTGTGTGGGGGGAGGTTGATGAAGAAATTGCAATCTGGTCTCTTCAGCTCTTCTTTCCATTTTGGCTATCATACACATAGTATCACCATGATTAATGAAGACATCATCATGCACTAAAAATGTTACGTTTGACAAGTGCTCCGATTAATGCCTTAAATGTTATGCTCAGTTCAAATTCCCTGAACCTGTGAAGTTCACTTGAAAGCAAAGTCCTACTCCTGGGCAATGCTCCCAGCTTTCACAGCACTCTCAAGATTACTTTAATGGATAAGGGAAATAATGACCACCCCTCCTCCAGGCTGCAATTTATGAGGCTTTATCATTAAGCCACTTTTAGAATCAAGAAAATATACTTCTAGATTTATTTTTATGCAACATTAGTGACTTTTGGTGCTTCTGGTGTGTGTTTAATCTAATCCTAAACTCAATTACCCATCTGATATCCCAAAAAATGAATGACTCTGCTGGACTCTCTAAAGAACATAGTCAGAGTTAACTTGGAGAACCAAATCACTGTTGTGCCATAGTACAAGTTCATACATTATTCTTTTTGGTACCAAGTTTTAAATTATGACTTAGCCAATATTTTTTCTAGATTTTTTTGTTTTCTTGTGTATTCTTATATTAGAAATGTGTGTTGCATTTGGCCTTGGCTGGCTGCTAGATGCCCATTCAGACACTCTCTCACTCCCCCTCTGCAAGAGGACAGAGGGAGAAAATCAGACAAAAAAAGCTTGTGGGTTGGGATAAAGATGGGGAGATTGCTTATCAATTACTGTCGCAGGCAAAACAGACTCGACTTGAGGAAGATGAATTTAATTTATTGCCAGCTAAAAATGGACAGTGAGTAGGATAGTGAGAAACAAGAACAAAACTAAAGACCCCTCCTCCCACTATTCCCAGGCTCAACTTCACTCCTTCATTTCCGACTGTTCTACATCCTTCTCCCTGAGTGGCGCAGTGGAAAGGGGTTTGCGGAGAGTTCATAACAATTTGTATCTGCTGCTCCTTCCTCTTCATGTTGCTCCCCTGCTCCAGTGTGAGGTCTCTCCCACAGAGTACGTTCCTTTATGAACTGCTCCAATGTGGGTCCTTCCCACAGGCTGCAGTTCTTCAAGAACTGCTCCAGCCAGGGTCCTTTCCATGGAATGGAGTCCTTCAGAAGTAGACTGCTCCAGCATGGGTCCCCCATGGACCACGGGTCTTGCCAGAAAACCTGCTCCGTCCTGGGCTCTCCACAGGTTGCAGCTTCCCTTCAGGGCTCATCCACTTGTTCTGATGTAGTTTCCTCCACAGGCTCAAGAGTGAATATCTGCTCCACTGTGATCCTTCATTGATTGTAGGGTTTTTTTTTGTGTGTGTGTGGTTGGACTTGATGATCTCAAAGGTCCTTTCCTTGATGATCTCAAAGGTCCTTTCCAACCATGAAGATTCTGTAATTCTATGATTCATGGACTGTGGGGGGACAACCTGCTTCACTGTGGTCATCTCCATGGTCTGAGGTGACTCTCTGATAGGGTGCCTAGAGCACCTACGTCCTCTCCTTCTTCACTGACCTTGNGTCTCTTCAGCTCTTCTTTCCATTTTGGCTATCATACACATAGTATCACCATGATTAATGAAGACATCATCATGCACTAAAAATGTTACGTTTGACAAGTGCTCCAATTAATGCCTTAAATGTTATGCTCAGTTCAAATTCCCTGAACCTGTGACGTTCACTTGAAAGCAAAGTCCTACTCCTGGGCAATGCTCCCAGCTTTCACAGCACTCTCAAGATTACTTTAATGGATAAGGGAAATAATGACCACCCCTCCTCCAGGCTGCAATTTATGAGGCTTTATCATTAAGCCACTTTTAGAATCAAGAAAATATACTTCTAGATTTATTTTTATGCAACATTAGTGACTTTTGGTGCTTCTGGTGTGTGTTTAATCTAATCCTAAACTCAATTACCCATCTGATATCCCAAAAAATGAATGACTCTGCTGGACTCTCTAAAGAACATAGTCAGAGTTAACTTGGAGAACCAAATCACTGTTGTGCCATAGTACAAGTTCATACATTATTCTTTTTGGTACCAAGTTTTAAATTATGACTTAGCCAATATTTTTTCTAGATTTTTTTGTTTTCTTGTGTATTCTTATATTAGAAATGTGTGTTGCATTTGGCCTTGGCTGGCTGCTAGATGCCCATTCAGACACTCTCTCACTCCCCCTCTGCAAGAGGACAGAGGGAGAAAATCAGACAAAAAAAGCTTGTGGGTTGGGATAAAGATGGGGAGATTGCTTATCAATTACTGTCGCAGGCAAAACAGACTCGACTTGAGGAAGATGAATTTAATTTATTGCCAGCTAAAAATGGACAGTGAGTAGGATAGTGAGAAACAAGAACAAAACTAAAGACCCCTCCTCCCACTATTCCCAGGCTCAACTTCACTCCTTCATTTCCGACTGTTCTACATCCTTCTCCCTGAGTGGCGCAGTGGAAAGGGGTTTGCGGAGAGTTCATAACAATTTGTATCTGCTGCTCCTTCCTCTTCATGTTGCTCCCCTGCTCCAGTGTGAGGTCTCTCCCACAGAGTACGTTCCTTTATGAACTGCTCCAATGTGGGTCCTTCCCACAGGCTGCAGTTCTTCAAGAACTGCTCCAGCCGGGGTCCTTTCCATGGAATGCAGTCCTTCAGAAGTAGACTGCTCCAGCATGGGTCCCCCATGGTTCACGGGTCTTGCCAGAAAACCTGCTCCGTCCTGGGCTCTCCACAGGCTGCAGCTTCCCTTCAGGGCTCATCCACTTGTTCTGATGTAGTTTCCTCCACAGGCTCAAGAGTGAATATCTGCTCCACTGTGATCCTTCATTGATTGTAGGGTTTTTTTTTGTGTGTGTGTGGTTGGACTTGATGATCTCAAAGGTCCTTTCCTTGATGATCTCAAAGGTCCTTTCCAACCATGAAGATTCTGTAATTCTATGATTCATGGACTGTGGGGGGACAACCTGCTTCACTGTGGTCATCTCCATGGTCTGAGGTGACTCTCTGCTAGGGTGCCTAAAGCACCTACGTCCTCTCCTTCTTCACTGACCTTGTTGTCTGCAGGGCTGTTTCTTCTCCATTTTTTCGCAATGCTTATTCTCACAGCTGCTCTGCAGCATTTGTTACCCATTCCTAAATATGTTATCACAGAGGTGCCACCAGCACTGCTGATTGGCTGAGCTTTGTCCTGCAGTGAGTCCATGTTGCAGCCAACTGGAATTAGCTGTGTCCAATATGGGTGCAGCTCCTGGTCTTTTCCCAAGGAAGCCATTCCTGCACCCTCCCTACTACCAACACCTTGCCATGTCATTGCAATACAATATATCAAGTTCATCTGAGAATCTTACTGGATACTTAAGATATGCCGAAAAGGTGATGCTGTCCATACAAGCTTCTCCTTAATGTTAGTAGAACATATCACTAACTTTCCCTTCCCTTATTTCTCATTATTTATTTATATAGCATTTTGTTATTAAGAACTGTGTTATTGTCTCTTAGCAAGCTTCTGTACTCTTAGCAGGCAGTCGTTTGTGGTTTGGAAGGGAACCGAAGCCACTCTGAATGATATTTGCATAAAAAGTAATAGTGGGGAACTAGTGTATGCCTCCTACTGAAAACCACCTACGGATGATACTGGTGATAGGTGTAAGCAAATTAGATGGGTGATTTGTGCCCCTTTTTTTCCTGCAGATGCTTGCAATTATCTGGGCTTTGCTCAATTGTATCTGGCCAAAGCTCAGAAAAATGTATTCTGTTTCTGATGGGTATTGAGATTGTTCAGTTCTGGGGTTCATGGACATCATGCAGCTCTTCAGGTCTGTGTTAGTTATCAGCTGTCAAAAGGGATTTATCTTGACAGCATGAGTGTCAGTGTTCCCAGACCCAAACAGGCCTTCGTAGAGGAGTGTGAAATGTGTGCCCCAATTTTCTAGGCTTTTCTAATGCTTGCTGAAGGAAAAGCCCTCTGTGAGTTTGCCTATTCACCCTGTTCAACTCACTGCTTGGAAGAGTAGGGGACCCTTTTCCTTGCTGTCTCGTTCAGAGCTGCCTTTTTTAATAGATGAGACTTAAGGATAAAAGGAATCAGCTTGCTTTATTCTGTCAAAGTGAAGGTTAAGAGAAGGGTTTGCAATTTTGAAAACAAAACACAGGGTAATGAAATAAATTATTAACAGTGCCCTTGTATTTTGACTTATAATCTTCCCACTTCAGTTACATTTCTGTTTTGGAATATCATTTATAAGCTGGACTGAGGGTAAAATTTTATTCCATCCTCTCCATCTGTGTGAGCCTCTGAAAATGTTTTGCTTTAGTCTTTGACCTCTATTTATTTCCCTCCTTCCCTTCTTCATCTCTCTCTTCTGTCCCTACTTCCCCACCTCCTTTTTCAGTCAATAGGAATACAGGTGTATTTTTGGTTTTATAAAAACTGGGAAGTGACAGTACATCTCTTGCTGCCTAAACTCAGCCGCCCTGCCTGGCTCATTCTGAACATATGTGCTAAGCCAGGTGAATTTCACTGAGCTGGTTTTCCCAGTGTTACCTCAAGCTAATGCAATGTGGGGTTTGCCCATTCCACCATACCAATGCTGGCCTCACTATAAGCAAATGCAATGGGTTTTCACTCACCCAGTTCATCAGAGTCACTCGTGTTCAGCCCAGACAGCATGCTAAGTCATGCGCTAATGCAGCAAGGCTTTGCTTTGTCTAGCTGCGCTGATCTTATGCACTACAAATCTTTGTGAATAATATAAATAAGAAAACAAATAACTATACAAAGACTTCTGTGCATTGAGCTTGAGAGCTCTACCTCCTCACATATTTTCACTTAGCATATACAACAGCACAGAATAATTTGTCAGAGGTGTATTTCAATCCCTGTTCTAGAAGTATTAGGCAAGCAATTGCTCCTCATACGTTCAAAGCCTACTATTTTTCTGATCTAAATTTATGTCCACTGCGCAGAATGTATCTGACTAGACCAAACAGTTATTTGTATTCCAATTATGATCAAAGAGGCACAGCAGAGTCTCTTCTATATACTGCCTCTAACATAGCTGTATAGATTGTCACTTAAATCAGCATTTCAGGAGCTCTCAGACAAGCTGCTTCATTTTCATATGAGTTTCCTGCTACAAGTAAAAATCCTGTTAAAAAAGAACTGTATATGCAGAGGACAGCATGGGAAATGATAATTTTATTTTTTATTGCTCTGTTTGAATAGAAATTACATTCATGTCTAGTTTTGGGTGCTTCTAGCAGCTCTAAAGTAATGAGCAAGAGTGGAGGTCAAGATGTTGCTATTGCTTCTTTTTCTGATGTGGAGCTCAAATTCACCCTACTAATGACCCTGTGTCTGTGGTAACAAACATAATGAGTCTGGGCCTTTCTCTGCCTCTGGCACCGATAGCAGCTTGTGCTCGTGTGTCACACTCTCCTCTCCTCCAAAACACGGTGGACTCTTCCATATGGTTTGCTGGATACAATGTGAGTATGAGCTCTGCTGGGTCCGTGCTTTCCTGTGAAGGATGCTTGGGTGCCTAGTCTGGGCAGGAGATAACTGGCACAAGCTAAACCTTTATCAGCAGGTAGGAAGGCTAACAATTAAATGGGATAGGTGCTTGAGGCCATGCTATGGATGTAGGCATATGGGGCTTGTGGTGGCCCCGGGACTTTTCATGGATATTGGCAGGGGAAGAAGGACTGGGAGTGCAAGCTGCCCAAAAGGAGTAGCCTGGCTAACGTGGAGGCCACAGCACACGCTGGGTAAGCAGCACTGAATGAGTTACCTAGTCCTCCTGTGACCACAGACTAAAGCTCATTGAAAAGCTTTCCTTGCCTACCCCAGTTCATTATTCTCTTACTGGAGAGGACAATAAGAGATACAAGGGCTGCAGGAAACCTCAGCACCTCCCGAGTCTGCTGGTGGAGCTGGGATGTGGCAGTGTGGTCTCCCCATGGTGGCTCGAAGGGTAGTGAAGAGATGGCAAGGTTACTCTTTGCCACTCAATCAGCCTTTCTCTTTTCTGCGTCTCCGAGTGGTTCATTTGCCCTGGGGAGATGGCTCATTTAATGCAGAGAGATCTGCACAGCCCTTTCTCTAGCAGGGTTGTGTAAACATATGTTTAATTTTCTTTGTTTGGAAATACGTTTTTGTGTCCCCAGCTACCTTGGTGGTTAGCTTCCTCTATAATTAACAAGTATTTATGCTTTTCCCATGGGGTATAAGTACAAGTCAATCTTGACTTCATTTCCAGTATGTGCAGTATATTTTTGCCAAGGCTCAAATGCTTTCTAATGTAGTACACTCCATCTCTTTCCTAAAATCAATGTTTCAAAACACAATTAGCAGTGCTGTAATAGATCTCAAAATATCACGAAAGAACTGCGAGCTAGAGGGCTCCAAGATACCACTACTAGTCTTAGTAAAAGTATGTGATCTCTACTGTTGGAGAAAGTTGAATTTTCCCTCTTTCACTCAGATAGCCAATTTCAAATATAACATGCTATAGAAATAATTTACATAATTACAACTGCCGTTGAGCTACGCTGCTTTTCTGCATAGTTGAAAGAAAATATATTGGCCTTAAAGATATTAAATAGCTTTTCTTTCCCTTCTAAAAGGACTTTTTCTTTCTGTTTTATTTGGATGCAACTAACTTTAAATGTTTCAGAAATTTTAACTCTATCTTCTAAAAATTCTATGACTTTTAGTGAGTAAAACTCCATGCAAAAATAGATGTTACTGATTGCAGAAAGCGTGTCTGTCATCTGCCTAAAAGACATGGTAGTACATGTAATCTGATGACATTATACACTATTTGCTTTCCAATCCCTTCCACAAGCCCTACAAGATAGGTCTGGCAGTAAGCCTAATAAAAAAATGCAAGTTTTGGAGATGCCAAAGTAACTGGAAAGCCTAGAGGCTAGGCTATTGGGTAATGCCTATCGCCTGCCATTTATCTCTTTCAGAAAGGGGCACTGGGCACCTCAGGATCCACACAGTGAAACATCTGTCCAGGCTCACTCACCAGGTGCTAAATGGGAAACTGGAATCCTACAGTTCCTAACAGCAGAAATATGTATACTTCTTTGATGAAACTAGTCTGTCTTCTGATATTGATGATCTTTTCAACTCCTAAATCTGTATTTAGGCATTGCTGGTAGCAGGCTGCCTTGACTTTAAAAAAAGAGAAAGAAAAAAGGCACCTCTTACTTCCCTTTTCCTTCTGCAGAATCTGCAGGATATGCACAGCTTTTGTTTCCAAATTTAGGCGTCTGGATATGACTATAAGAGCACAAATCTGGCATCTGTTTAAAAAATAAATTCTGGAGAGTAAGATTTGTGCATTTTTTTGATAGATTTGCTAAGCATTTGCCAATGTAACAATCCTCCAAAATAATCCTGACAATTCACTGAAGAGGCCAAGAGTCTAAATTATTATTGATTTTCTCCTTTAAATAACATTCATAAAAATATTTTTAATTTGCTGTGAGTGATGAAATGGAATCACCACATTGCAAAGGCAGAAATCTCCCATTGCTATAGCTGAGGTTTTGCTACAGGCAAAAGAAGGACTGCAACAATCCATTGATTTCAGTGAGCCATTAGAAAAACTTGTGATCATTGCAGTCAGGTACATTAATGCCAGGCAGTTCATAAATTTTCTCACCTTTAGTGCATCAACGTTTCAAATACAAGCTTCTAGCCTAGCTCTGAAGAAACATGAAGTTAACTAATTCAGGAAGTTGTGCATGTGCATGCAAATATTTGCAAATGCAATTTAGGAACGCTACCTTTAATTTGTACCGATGAGAAGGAAAGATGACATATATTAATAGCTTACAGTTCTAAAGCTGATCTTTTAATGGCTTAGCTGTGAAACTAAATGTGTGTCTTTGTGTCTATGTTGGACAAGTTTCTATCTTATATATAACTTGCATCAGTGCTGCCCGTAAACTTTTGCTAGGAAACTTCCATCAGCCATAGGAAAAAGCCAGTAAGAAGTTCACAGTCAGGTACCAGCCATATCAAGTAGTGATGCAAGTAACGCATATACACTGCCAATACAAACACCACTTCTGAGCATTAGGCCCTTTTTTCCCCCTGAATATTTTAAACTGTTCTGCACTTCCTCAAGTGCCTTAACCTTTGTGATGCTCAGGGGCTTCCCGTTGTAACTCTGCAGTCCTTACCCTCTCCTACTGCTGGCTGCCTTTCGCTTGCAGCTGTGCGAGCTGTCACCTGGGGATGCCGAAGATGCTGTGGCAGTGCTTTTCTGCTGCTACTTTTGTGCTGAAGTTCTCCTCGTCTTGCACTTGCACACATCCTGAAGTGTTGTTTTGTCTCTCTTGACAGCTTTCTCATGGAAAGGCATTGCCACCAGGATGAGAATCTGTCTCTCTCTCTCTTTTTCTTTTTTTCTTTTTCCTGAAAGTAACTTTAATCACTGGAGTCTACTGCATGCCATCAGCTATGGACCCAGCAAAGAAACCTTTATGCACTTAAGCCTGTCTCAACATTTTTGAAGAAACACGAATTGAATCAATTTTCTTTTACAACCCATAATGGTGGAGTCCTTAGATAAAGTATTGTTTAGTTCAAGAGTTTGAAAGTAAATATAGAAGAAAGATGCTGTCCATGAGGCACCCAGTTTGAAAACAAAATTTTTAAAAGAAAGAAGAAACTCATGAGCATGAAGCAACAATTGTCAGTGTAAGTTTAGGCAGGGGTTTCCCTTGTGAATTTTTTCTATTACTCTTCATTATAAAGTTTCTCTGAAGACTTTGCTCCTGGCTAGTACAAGAAACAAACCACTAAAATAGGACATTCATTTCATAGGGAGTGTTGCTGTAGAAAACAATTAGGGATGAGACTGAATTGCAAAGTTCAAAATGAGGTCCAAACTTAGAGATCATGGCCATTTATGTGGACATAGAGACTTCATTAATTGCATTCACTGTAATTGCAGGGGTGAATGTTCTAATAAGCACATGAAGTTGGCTTTGGCTCTTGGGTCCAAAGAATGTTGAAGCATTTTTACAAAGAGGACTGACTTTGCCAGATCTCAAGGGTGATCTCTTTCATACCAGCAATTAAAAGCAGCCATTAAGAAACCCTTGTAAGAAATGGGAGACAGGTCTTAAAATCTCTTTTCTGAAATATAGAAGGACTTTTACTCTGGGCCTCACACTGCAAGTAGAAGTGTTAATAATATGAGGAGACTTCTAAAGCTATAATAAGGTATTAAAGCAGTGGGGAAGGAGGTTTACAGTCCTTTCTTCTCACCTGTTTTGTCCGGATTGGGTCCTACAATGCTGAAACTTCTTATAGATACCCTCTGTGTTAGATGAAAGCTATCTGGCAAGTAGCTCAGCTTATTTATGACACGGGGGCCTACCTCTTTCTTTAAGTGATTAAGTCGTCCATGTAAAAGTGGTCCTGAAGGCCTCCTGTGAAGTGTGGAGTGCTTTCAATTACCCATGACTTCAGCAGGGCTTGACGATACCGAACATCTCACAGGAGCAATCTCTGTTGCACCAGTTCTCAAAATTACAGAATGCAGTAAGTGCTGACAGACAGCCGTGAGGGTCTGGGTCAATTGCACACCAACGTCTGAGTGTGTCATAGCTTAAGATCACTTGTTTTTACTAAATAACATGACAAAACCAGATAAAAAGCACTGCCTCTGCGAAGTGATCCATTTATGTTACAAGGGAGAGTTGCCTAGCTTTGAGGTAATATATATTTATGTGGAGTTTTGCATATCAACAAAACTAAAGTAGTTATAAGAGCGATATTCTGTAAGGCCTGTGGGAATCTAGAATAGGAGGTATAAACAAACAAAAATCTGTTTCTGGTCACAATAGCGAGAATAGATGAGCAAAATGCAAACCGAGGTTGAATCATTTTGAAAAGACAAGTTAGAATTCCGCAAATTACTAGAGTGAAAATAGCATAGACAATTATTTCTAAGGAACCTAGATCTTTAGTGGTTATAATAGTTAATAAAAGGTAATTTGGCACCATCACATTATGAAGCTTTAGCGGTAATGTGGGCTTTCCAGTAATAAAGCACAGCCGATAATAAGCATTGGTGTTACAGCTGCTGTCTTCCATTTCTATCCAATTCATCTGTCTCAGTGCCTGAAGCTGTTCAGCAAGACCAAGGGAAACAACGTTAGTCTCTTTATTATTTATAACTCATTTTTTTCCCTGATAACACTGCAATACCATAAACACTGTTTCCATGGAAACTCAATACAACATTACCATGGGTATTGTGGTTTATACCTCCAGGAATACAGGTATCTAAAGTTTCAACCTGCCCCTGCACGACAAAGGAATGCAGAAGTGATTGATAGTTTTAATTACTGGATAATATTGGCTGAGTTGGGGAATTTCTTGAATTGTGGTGTGGTGTGCTGCAATCGTGTTATCCAATTACATCTCATGCATCTCACTGACTTTATTTCCTTTGAAAGCTGTTCTTTTAAAAATGCAATTAGAAGGAGTTCCTTGTTTCTATAGACTTTGGTGATGCTAAATGGTGCATTACATTTATGTGATATGGAGTAATAGCATTTAATGACTGGGAAACCAAAAAATGTCGTTGTGGGTTTTGTAATGCAGATGGATAAACCTGAGGCTGTATGAGAAATAAAAAAAATAAAATGATCTGAACTGTGAAGGTCATCTACAGGTTATCTAAGGCATAACTGAAAAGGAAAATATTTTGTTTGAGTTACTAGCTGGCTGGAAGAGTGAAGACCCCCATAGAAAATTTAAAGGCCCTTTACACCCTGTTGAATTACTTAACTAAACCATGGGCTCAATAGTTCTATAGTAGAACATAAAAATATGAAAATGGGCCAAAAGAACAGCTTTAGCAACACCATAATGTAGTAGGTAAAGTGTTCTTCTCTTATTTCACGCAGAATGTCACGCAAGTCCAAGACCGTCTTTTCCACTTATTTGAGAACAAAAGTCCTGCAGAACTGGGTGATGTGCTCAAATCACTCATGTGAAAGAAAGGGGTGCTTTTCTTTCATTTCTCCTAAAAAGGGACTCAGTGCCCTTTAGTAGGTAGAACAAACAAACTTTGGTTCAAAAAGCAGAGCTTGAAGAACGATGTCTCTGTTGCCCCGTGGGTTAGGCACTCACGTGGAAGGTGTTAACTGCTTCTGCACCAGACCTTTAATTATTTATGCAAGGTGGAAGATTATTAAAAAGGGAGGCTCAGAGCAAGTCCTCTCCCCTATCAATAACAAACCCAGTGTTCTGGGCATTGCTCTGTGAAATGAAGCCAAACCTACTCCTGCAGAGATAAATTAAAGGAAAGATCCGTGGTGAAGCAATGAATCAGAGCTGAAGAATTTTGAAGGAAGTCTGGGACAGAGCTGAGGAAGTGAAGCAACAGCAGCTTTGTGTTTTTTGTCTGTCCTTTCTTTCATTTTCTTAACAAGTGCTTAAAACCAAAACATTTGCTTTTTGGGGTTTAATGGGACATGTCATTAGACTTGAACGGAATTTTTAACACTACCTTTTTTGGCAAGAATATGAATTTGTTTGTTTGTTTTCATCTAAGTCAAATCTATTTCGCAATCATTTGCTTTGCCTGCAGATCGGTTATTGACAAATCCTGTCTGCAGAATAATGCCATGAATATTTCTGCTTCTCAGCTAGAATGGCTGCTGCATCCTGCTGAAGGAAACTGGAATAGCTTTTTCCCTCCTTGGGGAAGAAAGCTGTCTTTTCTTGCATATCAGGAAGAGTACCTCTTAAGTTTAAAATTCTCTTTTACAGGACAGCATAAGAGAAGATGATGAGGTTAGTGGGCTAGTAAAGCATATTTCTGTCTAGAATAACTAGACTCTACAAAAATATTTATTTTAATGCTGCACTACAGCATTATGCTGGCAAAGAACTGAGATATGTTCTTTGTTCTCCGCAACTGTATAGCCAAAGAGGGGTCTATCCATCTGAACAGTTCTTGCTTTATACATTTTCACTTGCACATTGCTGCACTTCATTTTAGATATCCTTATTTTCTTTTGTTTTATGCAATGATGTGTCCCATTCTGTTGTGTATTTTGGAGTCAAGTCCCTCTAGAACCAAGGTTGGGATCCAGTTGCTCACACAGGAGAGCTTAGCATCATTTTGGATGCTCTGGGATATCCAAGATATGCTTAATGGATTGGCAGATACAGTAGAGGATTTGGGGGAAGCTTGTGCCCTTTTAGAATAGCAATTGAGTCTTTGGTGTTTGCGTGGTTACTGCAGCTTCACGTTATTCTCCATTAAGTGACACGAAGGAATGGGCCGTGTGTGTGCTCTCACCCCAGCCCAGCAGCGGGGCAAAACCCAAGAGGCTTAAAACCTCACTGAAGGTGGATTTTGTGGTGGTGAACAAAGCAAAGAGCTGGGGACTCTGTGGGCCTTTCTGCTTCCTTCCCCTGCCCTGTTTATGTGTGTGTGTGTGTTTCCTTGTAATCCTTTGCATTGCATATTTTTGATAATTTTTGGCCTCTCAGGCATGGGGAAAGAGATTTGCTATGGCTTGGGAGAAGGAGGTGGTCCTGAAACAAATAACCCGTGATGAATCAGAGTGAATGTGGGTCTGCAACAGCGTCAGAGAGACAGGTCTCTGTAGCTAGTGTTTCCTGTTCAGCTGACAAGCTGTGGCAGATTATTCCAGTGAGCCTTGAATTCTGTTTGTTTGGGGTTTTTTTTTCAATTCTTGCTTTTAATTGCATGTGCTTTAGCGTAATCTAGCTACAACATCATGAGCTGTGTACCTCCAAGAAAGTGTCTTCCACTACGTTCGGTGAAAACATGCCATGTCTAGCTATTAATTCCTTAGCAAATGTTATAATGGCTTTGGGTATTATTTCCTTTAGAGAAAGGAATTTCATAAACATCAGGCTGTGCTATAAACCAGATTGTATTGTTTTCAGCAAGCTCGGGCAGAGGATTTTAATCACTAATTTGTTTTAATTACATTGGAAATCAGAGTAGCAATGGAGATTTCAGCCCAGCCCCTTGGTTTCGGCTATAACAATCTCCTCTAATTCCTCCCACTCCACACCTGACGTCCATCCCCGTGCCAACGGCCCCACCAGGGCCATGTGAGTGGTGAGGAGGGGGCCATGCTGAGATGGGTCTGGGCATGGGGCTGGGGCTGTCGGGATCAGGCCAGGCCTGGGTTTTGGGCTGCTTCTGGAATGTGGCACCCGGTGGCAGGCCACCATAGCCACGATGCCATCTGGGCCTGGCATGGTCTTGAAGCGCTGCTCTCTATATGCCATCTTCTTTTATGGTCTCCTCCTCTGCCTTAGGTGTCCTCACAAGTTCATAGAGTCCTGAGCCACCTCAGAAGAAACAGCAGTGTCCATAGAAACTAGCAGGAAAGGAAAGAAAAATTCTTACGCGAAAGCCGTGTGTTAGTGAAACGCCAGCTTGCCTTTGCCTTCTTTGTGATGCATTGCCTTCCCACTTCCTCAGTTTGTTTATCTTTTAGCATAAGTAGTATACTTTGGGTGCATGCTAATACGGTTTAAAATATCTCTGTGGAGAGGACTTAAATGATTTTCCATCTATAGAGAAGCTCTACGACTAGCTCTGTTGTTTGCTTTTTGTTTTCTGCTTTCTTTTTGATTGCATAGCAAAGCATTATGTTACAAGATTAAATCATAATGGAGATCATGATATCTCCTTGTGTTAGCCTTTCTTATTCAGATTAAATAAAATACTATGTGACTAGGGATTGCTTTGTTTTTCACAAATTGCTTTTCATTTACATTGTGTACCCTCTAATTTGTGATGCAATGTTTCCTATGGGAGGGTGAAGATGAGGGTGTGAAAGTAAAAATCTTGAAAGCATATTTTGAGATATTCAGGGAAGTTATAATCACAGCAAAAACAAAATAGAAATTATTGCCCATAGCATTGCTTAGTCCTGTAAACTTTGTGCATTGCTGGGACAGTTATGACTAATCATTTGACATGAATATTACAATTTTTTTATCGCCGTCATGGTACCATACCACAGAAAAAGAAAGATAGAGTTTTCAATGAAAATATGTCTGATGGATTTAGTACATGCTTTTTAAAAACCCTCAGTATTTAATGATTTCTTCTGAGTTCCTATTTTTTTTCATAGCTTTCTGAATCATTATAATAACTATAATGTATTCCAGAATAGTCAGCATAGACAAGCCTATAATATTTGACAACTTCAAAGCTGATGTTCACCAAAGTGGCATAGTATTCTTTCCTCTTTAGAGGTCATCAGCCTTGTAAGCTGATACTCATCTTTTATTCATGTGCTTATTCACAGACCTATTGTGGGACTATTCCACTAGAAGCTATTCCAAATATAAGAATTTCAATCTTTCCTCTATAAGTTTTCAGAAAATGTGTTTGTACTATCATTGTTTGTGGAAACATTTTTGTATACGAAACTTTCATAAGTGCAGTTAAACCCAGTGAAGTATTTTCTGGTTCTGTTTTCATGCCATGTTCACATAGCATATTCTGCTCACACTGCATTTGCATATGCATAAATATCTAATAATACTGGTTGACAGACAATCAGGCCCCTTATTTAGGTAAAAGTAGATGCAGATAAATATGAAGTGATGCATCTGAGGAAGCCCTCCCCCAGGAATTTACATAAAAAATGCTTTGAGTAAATAATTTCCACTCGGGTAAGATCATAGAGTTGTGACAGACAAGTCTGGGAAGATATAGTTCAGCACTAAATAACGGTTAAACACAAAGAACCTAAAGTTAGGAATTCTTAGGAGAGGAATAGATATTAGAACAACCTACATGATGAATATGTAAGGTTTACTTCTGTTTTGAATACTGCATGTGGTTCTGGGCTTTAGTAAACAAAGTTTTTCCAGCATGCAAAAGAGGTAATTGAGGAAGAGTGTGAGAAAAAGTGGTCTATAAAATCACCATTGCCATATAACTTTCAGTGTAAAATCTAGGACTCCTCAGGTCAAGCTAGGAGGAGCATCATTCAAAATAAATCAACTGATATGTCTTTTTGGGCAACAGATAGTAGACTTGGAGAACTCCTTACCAAGGGATGCTGTCAGTTGGAACAGCTTAAATGGGTTCAAAGGGAACTGAGGATTAATAAATGTATAGCTATCATACACAGCTCAGGAAATGTCTGGGCGGAAAATAGTTTGAGGCTGGTGGATTAGGAGGATTTATGATAGGTGATTGACCTGTTCCTACTCTCCCACAGACATATGTTTTGACTACTGCAGAAGACAGGATATGGAGTTGTGTAAGTCTTGTGACTGTTTGATAGAAGCATTCTTATCTCCTTAGTTATGGATCTTGTGAATTGTTCATAGTTGATTTTCTCAGATCTAATTGTACGACAATGCGAATGAACAGGACTACTTTGGGCATGATACCGTGAGATTATGAAAAACACAGTTCCATTGTTTTCTGAATGTGAATGAAAATTATAATTTCTTTACTCCTTAGTAAATTTTGTCTCACCTGTCTTTTGCCTCTGCTTACTGCTACTTTTCTGAGATCTGAAGTGAAACTCTGAGATGTTTTTGCTATGAAAAGGAAATGAGCTTTATATTCAGGTCAGCATTGCAGTCAGGGAAAAGCCATCCTGAGGTTGTTGTTCTTCCATTATTGCTTCTCTCATGGTTATTTTTGCACAACTTCTCTCCGAGCTCCCCCTTATTCAGGATCCTTGAGGTGGGTGTAAATTCTATGTGCAGAGTGCACCCCTCTTTGTCTCACACAACCCCACTGTGGATACCTTGAGTATGGGGGGGGGGTCATCCCATCTGTCTTGCACTGTCTTACATACACTACTGCCGTTGGCCTGTGTGTTTAGTGTGAGGTGAGTCAAAGAGGCTGAGCAGTGCTGCCATCACCTGTTGTATGGCTCTAGGTAGTTCCATGCATGATGAATGGGGAGCCTTCCTGTTTCAGTGACCCCTAAAGCACCTAGGGTAGAAACATATCTCATACGAGCTGTGTAAAAGGCAGTGATTTTTTCGTCTGGGGTCTGTGGATCTCTGGAGATGTGTGAAAAATTGCAGAGGAACATGTAAATTCACAGCACAGGGAGTAATGCCACCATCAGAAAATGTGTAGGGCTACAGTTTCCAGGCAGGTTGAAAATCACTAAAATAGTCTGTGCTTGGAAGAGAATTTCCCTCCGCGCAGTGAGATAGGTGTACTTGTATGATTCTTTTGCAGGAAATTCTGTAGCAGTCCTTCATCCTGTCTTACACTCTGAATACTACTTTGCAGGCAAATATGAAAAGACCAGAAAAAAGAGTGTACAGTAAAGAACAAGTGGAAGTGGAAATCTTTGTTAAAAATGGAAATGTACATCTTGTTGATCTAGGTTCCTTCAGGGTATGTTTAATGATTATTCAAACTTACTGGTCATTCAAACTTCAAGAGACTAGTATTTGGAATAAAACATGTTTTATATTCATTATCATGACATCTCTCCTCCCCTTTCTGCTTCCCTTGTTGAGTCTGTATGCGCTTTGTTTAATAATAGAAATTCTGATAGGTTTTCTAGGAGAATAAAGACACTGAGAGCACACTTCATTCATAGCTATAACTGCTCTCTACGTGCAGTGCTTTTTATTAATTTTTTGAAGCAGCAGTCAATTATAGAGTCCTCAGATTTCTTTTCTTCTTGTTGAAGGGCCACTGGAAGGCAGTGCATTAAGCATCCCCTCCAACAATAAAGATATCTGAGCTGCTCCGTCAAAGGGTTTCTGTATCCAATTATTTGCAAGCTCCTTGCAGATATGATTCTATGGAGTAAATGGAAAACATGCTTCAGTCATTCTCTGCACTGATAGTAATTTAATAAAAATAAAAAACTATTGATTTTTTTGGTAAGTGTGTTAAAAGGCCACTGTAATCTTGGCTTTAATCTGCTGTTGGCAGAGCATTCACCAGCAAGTAGGTTTTTTACTTTTCCTGGGACGCCATTTATTAAATGCCATCTTAACGTGTACAGATGATTAGTTTAGCTGAAGCAGATGAAGATTTATAATACCTTTCTGTTATTTAACTTCTTTAGTTGATTCAGACGTTAGCAGCATTTGCAGAGATTTATCTCCTGTTCTTTGTGATTTTGTTTCTTCCATTTCTTAAGCCAAATGTATCTCTGAGCTTACTGAGTTTACTGAGCCCGGGCTTTGTGGGCAGGAGCTGCTTTTGACAAATACAGAAAACAGCATCCTATTTGCTGACTCTTATTGAAATAACCACTCTGTGATGCTAACAGCCGTCTTAAGTGACAGAGGAATGTCACGTAAGTTGTATTGTAAACCTCAGCTTGAATAAGGAGTTAAATCAGTAAAGATGGACTCATGTTAAATGATTTTATATGTCTAAAATTGTGGATCTACTCTAAACAAACTGTTTAGGGAGAAGCCTTCTCGAAAACCACTCATACCATCTATTGCCTTTGGAAGTTCCTATTTATCTACGTGGACCATAGTGAGAGATTAAACAATTCTTTAAGTGAGAGGTGAATTTCAGATGATAAAAAATGCGTTATATGTGTTCATTCCATTTTAGGTGCACTTGTGTCTCTTGAAAACAATGTTTTCTTTCATGCTGAAGCATAAGAATTTGAAAGCCATTTGTCAAGCATGATTAATACTAATACAGTCCAAGAACCTAACTGCTAACATGCACACAAGGGCACACCTTCACTTATAATGCTTTTGAAGTTTTAGAGCTGTTGGTCCATCTCTATTTCCATCCCAAAGATATTTTCCAAAAGCTAAAAAAATAGAGGGAGTCAACTTGCAGATTAAGATACCTAAATTTAAATTATAGAATCATAGAATCATAGGGTTGGAAGAGACCTCTGGAGATCATCTAGTCCAACCCCCCTGCCAGAGCAGGGCCACCTTAGAGCAGGTTGCACAGGAACCCATCCAGGCGGGTTTGGAATGTCTCCAGAGACGGAGACTCCACCACCTCCCTGGGCAGCCTGTTCCAGGGCTCTGCCACCCTCAAGGTAAAGAAGTTCCTTCTCATGTTTAGGTGGAACTTCCTGTACTCAAGTTTGTGCCCATTCCCTCTTGTCCTGTCCCTGGGCACCACTGAAAAGAGCCTGGCCCCATCCTCCTGACACCCACCCTTCAAGTATTGTAAGCATTAACAAAGTCCCCCCTCAGCCGTCTTTTTGCTAGACTAAAGAGACCCAAATCCCTCAGCCTTTCTACATGAGAGGTGTTCCCGTCCCCTAATCAATGTTCATATATAGGTGATCTAGGTGTTTGAACTCCCATTATAGCCAATGAAAGTTTAGCTGCTACAATCAGTGGAAAGCTATTCAGTAACTGTGTTCTTCAGGGAGGGATAAATTGATCTCCAGGATCCACTGACCAGATCTACGTGACTGTAATAGGAGACTACATACCTAATTCCCTTGTAAATACATATGGTGTGATTCTGTTCCGTATCTAGCAACATTTTACACACCTGTCTCATCCGCAAGGAGCTGGCAGATAACACAGGACATGCATCATTCTGTAAAGGCCTTTGGAGAAGAGGTGGTTGCTCCAGGGTACCACAAAAAGCAACAGCTACCTGTGGTTAAGATAAGTTATACCCCTACATTGCAACTCCTAAATTGAACATCTGCAGACTGCGGTTGAATCCAACTCCTACTTATTTTGGAGGAAAGGAAGTTTTCAACAGGGATGCAGTTAAGTTGCATAAATATAGCTGTGCACTGTTATGTGAGGTTAGTATCCTATCCTTACAGCATCTTTCTTGGTTTTCCCCTGTAGAAGGTGCAGATCTCCTAGCCCCACCCAGATAAGTGCCTTGGGTAACAGACTTATAGAATCACAGCATGGTTTCGGTTGGAAGGGACCTTTAAAGATGATCTAGTCCCAACCCCCCTGCTATAGGCAGGGGCATCTTCCACTAGATTATATTGCCCAAAGCCCCATCCAACCTGACCCTGAAGACTTCTAGGGGTGGGACATTCACAGCTTCTCTGGGCAACCTGTTCCAGTGTCCCACCACCATCATAGTAAAGAATTTCTTCCTTATATCTAATCTAACTCTACCCTATTTTAGTTTAAAATTGTTACCCCTTGTCCTATCGCTATGGGCCCTGTTAAAAATTGTCTCTCCATCTTTCTTATAACCTCCATTCAAGTGCAGAAAAATGGCAATAAGGTCTGCCAGGAGCCTTCTCTGTGCTAAACAATTATGCATCTCTCAGCCTTTCATCATAGAAGAGGTGTTCCAGCCCTCTGATCATTTTTTGTGGTCCTCCTCTGGACCCACTCTAACAGCCCCATGCCTTCCTTGTTCTGAGGACGTCAGAGCTGGATGCAGTACTCCAGGTGGGGTCTCACCAGAGCCAGACAGAGGCAGAATCACCTCCGTTGACCTGCTGGCCACACTCCTTTTCATGCAGCTCAGGACATGATTGACTTTCTGGGCTGCAAGTGCACACTGCTGGCTCATGTCTGATTTTTCACCTACCAGTAACTTCAAGTCCTCTGCAGGGCTGCTCTCAATCCATTCATCCCCCAGCCTGTATTGATATTGGTGGTTGCCCCAACCCAGGTGCAGGACCTTGCACTTGGCCTTGTTGAGCTTCATGAGGTTCACACTGGCCCACTTCTCAAGCCTGTCCACGTCCCTCTGGATGGCATCTCTTCCCTCTTGTATATCAATAGCATCACTCAGCTTGGTGTCATCCACAAGCCTGATGAAGGTGCAGTCTTTGAATAATTATTTACTTGCAGCACCTTGAATAATTATATTTATCTGGTTCTCCCTCCCTAAAACAGTGTAACCTGCTAACTTCCTACTGCAGATCCTCCACCTGCTGCTTGAGTGACTCTACCAGAGCACACCTTGCACAAGTGGAGCTTTCACCCTTGTCCACCTATGAGTGTGGTGTACAGACTTTACAGCTCTCTGGTCATCAGCTTCCCTGATAGGACGCTGTACTGGTTTTGGTTGGGATGGAGTTACATTTCTTCATAGTAGATTGTATGGGGCTATGTTTTGGATTCGTGATGAATACAGTGCTGGTAACACAGGGATGTTCTAGCTATTGCTTACACAGCTCCAAGGCCTTTTCTGCCCCACCTTTATTGCCCCACCATCGAGTAGGATGGAGGTGCAAAAGAAGCTGGGAGGAGACACAGCTGGGACAGCTGACCCCAAATGACCAAAGGGATATCCCATGTCAGCAATAAAAACATGGGGGAAGAAGGAGGAATGGGGGGATATTTGGAATGATGGCGTTTGTCTTCCCAGGTCACTGTTGCACATGATGGAGCCCTGCTTTCCTAGAGATGGCTGAACACCTGTTTGCCCATGGGAAGCAGTGAATGAATTCCCTATTTTGCTTTGCTTGCATGTGCTGCTTTTGCTTTACTTATTGCACTGTCTTTATCTCAACCCTTGAGTTTTCTCACTTTTATGCTTTTGATTCTCTTCCCCATCTCACCCCATCCCCAGGCGGTGAGTGAGTGAGGAGCTGTATGGGGCTTGGTTGCCAGACAGGGTTAAACCATGACAGAAGCTCTGTCTGGGTGGCAGCCTCCACTCGTTCCAGGCTAGGCTGGCTAGGTAGATGGTTCCTGGTTGCTGCAGAGCACAACCCTTGCCTGGTCTCTGCCATTATGCTTCTGACAATCTCAAAGCACATAAGCTCTTCTAATTCTCTGGAGACCTCAAGCTGCCTTAAGGCTTCTTAAATGTCATGACAACATTCATGAAACTAAATTGCATCCTAGTGTGACAATAATTTCAGTGGGAAGAAAAGATATTCCCATCAGGAAAGACCTTGTGTTTTAAGAACTGCTAGTTTGTATGATTTTACTGGCATTCTGAGGTTTTTTTGAACCATCACTTTAACATTAGGAGCATTTGTTACCAAAGCAACACAGTAAGGCAGACTTACAATAATATGATGCACTCTGCCTGTCCTTGACAAATGTATTTTGGCTATACAGCTGCAGTGGCAGAGGTAAAGACATTTGAAGTAAACTCTTGGCCTCCAAATTCCCATCTATTTCAGTGGGGACAGAATTCCAGTTTTTTCTGCAGGGGAAGAGGGCAAACTAATTTGAAGTTTGTGCCTCAGTGATATCCTGGCCTGCAGGGTAGTAAAATAATAAAGATATGATAAAAAATGTAAAAGGGATAGTAATGCTAGACCCCACCTCATGATCAAGAAGACAACAATCCTTATATAAATGAAGAAGAAAGGAAGACAGGAACAGTATTTAGCTGGATTTCTCAACAATTAATGCTAGATTTGGGAGTAGTGACAAGTCTCAGCACTGCTGTGCACAGCTCCTGCAGAGGCAGGATATGTAGTCACTTTTACTGCTTAGAAAGTAAAGAAACATCTCTGGTTATAATAGCTGATTCACAGTTGACACTTCTATCTGTCTTCTTGTCCATGTGTAAGGAAGTGCATATACCAACTTGCTGGGGAACTGCATTAATTGTTCACTGAAGCATAATGAAGTCTCTCAACTGTAACTAAAAATGTGACACTAAATCCTGCACAGCAGCTAGCAGCAAATGGCAAAGGTCATACCTATAGCATCACATGACAGATATGAAGCCAGAGCTTCCAAACAAGGTATACTTCAGTGCTGCTGGTAAACTCATCATGCAGTTGCAGAGACATCTGACCACTCAACTCTCAACTCCAGAGAGTTGCAAGCAAAAGGAGAGGCACGTCTAGCTACATTCACGTTCATCTCAAGGGCGATGCTGTTCTGAGCAACGTCACTCATAGGTTTGATTCAGCTAAGTACACCAACATCAGGGAAGAGTCACAGGATTTACATCAGCCTTATGCTCAGACCCACTGTATGCTGATAATTTAGTGTCTACATCCTGACCAATGAATGATAGCACCGTGCAGTCCTCCAGATGGGAATCACAGAAACACAAAAGAGGTCCTCGATGCTGGGAAGGACCTCTGGAGGTCTTCTTGACCAACCTCCCTGCTCAAGCAGGGTCACTGAGAGCCAGATGCCTAGGATCATGTCCAGAAGGCTTTTAAATATCTCCAAGGTGGGAGACTCCACAACTTCTCTGGGTGACCAGCGCCAGTGCTTGGTCACCCTCACAGTAAAAAATACTTATCTGATATTTAGAGGGAATGTCCTGTGTTTCAGTTTGTGCCCATTACCTCTAGACCTGGCATTGGGCATCTCTTTTCTGCCAAGCTGCTTTCCAGATGGATGGTCCCCAGCATATATTGGTGCATGGTTGCTCTTCCTCAGGTGTAGGGCTTTGCACTTACCTTGTTGAACTTCATGGGGTACCCTGAACTCCACCATCTCATGGTCACTGCAGTGAAGGACACCTTTGACCTTCACCTTTCCAACAAGTCCCTCACTGTTGGTGAGTACGAGGTCCAACATGGTACCTCTCTTCATTGGCTCCTCTGTCACTTGGAGGAGGAAGTTTTCGTCAGTATGCTGCAAGAACCTCTTGATTGCTTTTGTCCTGCTATGTTGTCCCTTGAGCAGATTTTGGGGTGGCTGAACTCCCCTGTGAAGGACAGGGCCCGTGTATGTGAGGCTGAATGAAGGACTTGCAGTAAGCTAGTAATCTATGATTGCAGAAGATGTCCTTCCTGAACATATGCTAGGAAGTGGTACAGGCTCTTAAGGAACAGGACACTGATTTCAATTGCCCCATTGTGGTCCAGAAGCATCTGGTCATCTCTAGATGGCAGCTGGCACCACTATCTTGCTGTCCAGCTGTGGCACAGCAGTGTGGTATGAAAAATCCTGCTGTGACAATTGCTGTGACAAGTTATCCAAACCCCTATGTGTATCATTAGTCCTGAACTGACACCATCAATAAGGACCCTAATATATACCTCATTCTAGAAATGTGGCATGCTCAATATTATAAGGTCATCAAAAATCAAATCCAGTGTTTTCTGAGAGAAGTCATGACTACTGTAATCATAAGAAGTACCTTTCCATCTTGCATTTGGGAAATCAGTGATCACACTGTGTAATTTATGCACGCTGACACTGGACAGACTTACCATGAGTATTATATCTGCGTGTTTCAGAATGTGGGCATTTTCCTCCAGAAACTTGTGAATACTCTTTTCCAACCATATTGTGGATATCAGTGAGACAAAAGAATATATACTTTTCTATCAGGGTGCACGTATCCTATGCTAACTACTGCATCCCCTATGAGTAATAGTTCAGGTACCTCCCAGTTCCAGCCAGTTATCCAAGAATTTTCCCACAATTTCATCCCTTTTCTGCCAGTGAGGCAGCTGTTATGACACACTGAGGGGAGTCTAAGGGCTAACCCCTATGGGTGCAGCTAGAGATGCTGCACTAGGATCAGATGGACAAAATCAGAAAGGTCCAAAGAGATTAATATTATGTGATCTCACAGTAAAATTATATGAATGGTAGCCCTAAAATAATGTAGTCTCAGCATTTTTGGGGGAAAAAAAAAGCAGAGGGTGTGAATTTTGTACCAGATTGTAAAATAGTGTAATATTTGGCAGATACAGTCATTCATTATCAGATCATACTCTGTCCCTGCTCCTATCAAACACATACATCATGATAACTATTTTTTACTTCCTGTTGCATTGCCAATTTTCATGAAGAAAAACAATGAAGGCTTTCTTAACCTAATATAGTAATGGTCTAATTATGAGTTTCCTACGAAGTGCAGTCAAAAGCCTACCACTTTTTGCAAAGACCTCTCCTGTTTTCATCCCTAAAAGTATATTAAAAAGTAGTAAGAAATGGTTAGAACCTTTCCTACAGCATTTTAAATAGAAAGTGAAGTTTTCTTTTAATTTTTTGATGTCTGCTGGTTGTTTACTTCATTGAGGCATGGTATAATTTTTATGAATGGTGACATATAACCCAGTTTTCTAGGAATACTTTGGAATTGCCACATAATCTCAGTGTCCCTGGATAACTGATAGGAAGAAATGGTATGACAGCCTTTATTTTTTTTTTCCTTGCTACTGTGGTAGAAGCTGTTACACCCATCAAACTGGTAATGGGGAATATGCTTTCCACCAGCTACAACCATGAAAAAGAAACCTTCCCAATTACTGTTCAAATTCACCGCCTTCCTTTGCTTTAACCTAATTCTCTTAGTGCTTTAGTCTTTTTCTGGTGTGCAGTGTATTTTTCTAGCACATTCCCAGCTAGGAGGGAATACTTGTGACTCACCCCAACCTTCTTTCTTGATCAGTGTTTTTCTCAAGAATTTTCCTTTGATTACAGCCAGTAATCAGCCAGCAACAACTTGCTTTGGTTCATTCCCCTAGTCCTTTCATTGCCTATACCTATTATGTTGGCAAAGGAATAGAATAAAAAAGTTACATTATTGTTCAGGTTTCTTTCAAGTTCTACTCAATAGCTGTTAGCTCTCACTAGGATAGTTTGCTACTGCAGTACTTAGGATCCAAAAGTAAATAACCAGTTACCAAAGCATACTAAAAGTGTATAATAAAAATGTTTGCTTTGTCTAGAGGATCTTGTTTTTATTTTTAAAAATGATCATTCTCTGGTGAACATAATTTTTTCACTGCTAATGAAAAGTATCCCTGCCGATGGCATGAATGATCTTTAAGGCCCATTCAAGCCAAACAATTCCATGATTCTCTGATTCTATGATTCCACTTGTATGCATTTCATACCTTTCACCTCAGAATGAGCAGGCAACAGTATAGACACATCTGATGAGATTCAGTTTGCCTAACTTTAGACCTCAGAAATGTAGTTAACTAAATCTAAGGTAGCCCTTCAGAGCTCCCATCAAAGTCTTTGGTGAGAAACAGGCATTTCTGGGGCATGACTCATCTGTCTTATTTTAGACTTTTCCTTTGGGATGAGGTGAATCACACCTAAGTGGCTCTTTCTCTGCATTGATTATAAAAGACGCTTAAGGTGACTGGCTCTGTCAAATCCCATCTCTCCTGTCCACATTGAGCTTCATGGGTGATTGGCATGATTGCAGTTCATCACTAACTCAACATCTGAACGTGACATTTGACCGCTGGCTTCCGAAATGGAAGAGCAGAGGAAAATTTTGCTTTCTCCTTTTGTTTCTGAATACACAGATGAGACAATTATCTCTAATATGGGTAATTATATATTTAAACATAAATTATAAGCTCTTTTAGTTGTAGTAGGCAGCTACACATCCTTCAGGAATCATAGGAAACTGCTAATGATAATTATCTTTGATGATGAAGTCACATATTTGTAGGTCTAAATGTTAGAATTGCAAATGCACTAAATGCTTTCCCTTGAAAAGGATAAAAGAAGCTTCGTCAGGAGCAGTGAAACAAAACAAGGGACAGTTTTGAGGGTCCTTGATAGGGATGATAGGATAAAGGATGTTTCTTGCTAGCTCCAAGGTGGGGTTTGCACCCAGGAAGAAATTACTGGGAAAGTCTGATACATAAGGTCCTGAAGCAATCTTGGTTTTTTCCAGTGAAATTTAATGACAGTTTGGGCTTCAAGAAGGCAAGCAGACAGAAAATGCCTGTAGTCCACCTGCTGCTTTTAAGCAGCAAAAGACATAAGAATGAATTATATTTTCTTTAGTACAGACAGCCAACAAGCATCTTTAGTAAACTTTTACCTGCCTTTGGAGCTGAAAGAAAACATATAACCTGCACTTCTGTGAAGTAAAATATTTGTGTGCAATCATGGAGTCTTTTTTTTTTTTTTTAAGGGCAAACCATAAATAGAGGGACTGTCTTTCAAATTGCATGTGAATACCATTAGCTCAGAGACAACTGAGACAGTGTTCTTGAAGCACAAAGACCGTATGTGGTGGTTGACTTTGGCTGGATGCCAGGTGCCCACCAAAGCTGCTCTATCACTCCCTTCCTCAGCTGGACTGGGGAGAGAAAATATAATGGAAGGCTCATGGGTTGGGATAAGGACAGGGAGAGATCACTCAGCAATTATCATCATGGCAAAACAGGCAAAACTTGGGGAAATTACCAATCAAATCAGAGTAGATTAGTACGAAAATTAAAACTAAATCTTAAAGCACCTTCTCCCCACCTCTCTCTTCTTCCCAGGCTCAACTTCACTCCTGATTTCCCTACCTCCTCCCCTGCCGTGGTGCAGAGGGATGGGGAGCTGCTCCTTCCTCCTCAGGGGGAAGACTCCTCACACTCTTGCCCTTCTCCAGCCTGGGCTCCCTCCCATGGGAGACAGTCCTTCACAAACTTTTCCAATGTGAGTCCTTCCCACTGGCTGCAGTCCTTCAGGAACAGATTGCTCCAGTGTGGGTCCCCCTCGAGGTGACAAGTCCTGCCAGCAAACCTGCTCTAGTGTGGGCTCCTCTTTCCATGGGTCCATAGGTCCTGCCAGGAGCCTACACACAGGCAGGTTACAGATGTGTCAAACTCGTTCAGGAAAGGATCTGTACAAAAGGATCTGTATCAGCGAAAGTGCCTGCTGTTGTCCCACATGGGCAGAAGTCTCTGCTCTGGTGTTTCCGTGTTCAGTGGCTTGTGTACAATGCAGCGACACTTCATGGGGGCCTAAATTCTCCTTCACCTGGTCAAGTACATTTCTTCTCTGGATAGCCCTCCTGGGAAAATTAAGACACCTAAGCCTGATCCCCTCAGGACTACTACTCTCTCGCCTCCATACTGCTTCTCCTGCCTCCACTTCCCTCTCCACACTGATTTTCACTAGTTTCTTCAAATAGAAGACTTAAGAAAGATACTACAGCTATTCTCTTTCATTTCTCTCTCTTTCTCCTATGACTGCTTCCTTCTTTCCTCCTGTCACAAATGTAAGCCTCTCATCTACTTTTCTCCATTTGGCCTCCATATTATCTCCCAGTGTCTTCAGCTGCCTTTCTTGAAAAGGCATGGAGATCTGTTTGCTGAAAGTATTTCCCCATTTTCCACATTTAAGGAGTCCACCCATAAGCCTCACCTACCTTTCTAACCCCTTTCCAAACATTCCTTTCTCTCTGTTCCTAAGCTTGTTGTTATTCTAAACCCTCTTCTGACTTCATCCAATCTCCAATCTCTCCTCCCTCCCTGGCATAATTCTAAAATTTCTCTTGCAAGGCCTTTGATGACTGCAGCTGCATCTCAGATCCAGAATAGGGCCTTTTCAAACTATCATGTGCCTGCAACATGTTTAACCAGGCTTTTCTACTTGAATTCTTGCCCTTTCCCAGTGATTCTGTCCTCTCTGGGTTTCTCTCCTGAGTCTCTAATAATTTTTTGGCAGATACAATCCTTTAACCTCCTCTAGCTTTTTGATAGCATTATTATGTCCCTATCTGCATGCATTGTTTTTTGATAATGTTGTCAGAAGACAAACTCAGTTCCAGTCTCTAAGAAGGCACAGGCAGAAACAGAATTTCTCTTGTCCAAACTAAAAATCCTAGTTTCTCTCTTTGGTACCCCCTTCTGAACATTCAATAATCCACTCTACTTGTCTGTGACTAAAGGCAAACTCATTTTCTCTGGGCCACTTGGCAAATTTGTTTGCCTGTTTTTTCAGTCTTTAGTCAGTGGGGTTATAGCCGATGGCTGGAGTGCTGTAGCAGCATGACAATTCAAACAAATAACCGTAGAGTTGAACTAGATGGAAATAAAAGAATATTGAAATGAATATCACATTACCTGGGAGAACACTTACATAAAAAATATTTATTGACATCAAACCCCTGTATTGAATCAATTGTTCCATCTAGATGAGCCAACATGTTTAACGCTTCAGAAAACAAGCTTAAGGAGAAGGTTTTGGTGATGTGGGTTGAAAATATTTTGTGCTAACATTGACCAACAGTACCAGATGACAGCCATGCTGGGTTGTGAATATAACTTGGAAACCAAACCACTGCTTATAATTTGCTTTATTTTGTTTTTACTGATCTCCCAAAGAATGAGAAGGTGTCTATATATAAACTAAAAATATGTCAGAGGGATGCTGAGTCAAGGCATTGCAACAATGATCTGGTTGGTTTTTTATAATTGCAATGATAATAAAGTGATAATTAGTCCCTTCAAAGCTCTCTATTGAGCCTCCCTCTTTCCAGTTACTTGATACTCCATGCAAATGTTCACAGCTGGGTGCCTATGTTTTCTTAAGAAGATAGAAACAAGACTGGCAGGTTTATGCCCATACTTATCCATACAGGAAAGTACCGGAAGAAGAACTGCATTATTGCATCTTACTTTTCTGTGTGGGTCTATTATTCACCTTGTAAGAACAGCTTCTCTTTAATGTCCCACCTGTAGAAAAATGACACATTTATCTTCATTGCCACCTTCTGATTTCCATTATACGTTGGAAATAGTTGTTGGGTGAAGGAATGCTGACTAGTTTGATGTCATGGAAGAAAAACCTCCACTATTTCACATTTCATAAAGTACAACATTTTTTTTTTATTATTTTTATAGATGGTCTGACAATTTCTCAAGTCTTATTACGTAACATGTGGGAACACTTTGTTGCTTGAATTTCTATAACTGCCTGGCTTCTGTCTTCAAAGGGGTGGATTCTCTTACACCTAGGGCACTTTTAATTGGATAATGTAACTCAGTGTAGTAACATAGAAAAGCAAGCTTCCATGTCGATGGTTTGAAAATAGAATAATAGTATCATTTAGGTTGGAAAAGGCCTTTAAGATCATTGAGTCCAACCATTAACCTAAGACTGACAAATCCACCACTAAACTGCACCCCTCAGCACGACATCTACACATCTTTAAATACCTCCAGAGATTTAAACCACTTCCTTGGCCAGCCTCTTCAAATGCTTGACAACATTTTCAGTGAAGAAATTTTTCCTAATATCCAATCTAAACCTCCCCTAGTGCAATTTGAGGCCATTTCCTCTCATCCTATTGCCTGTTACTTGGGAGAAGAGACTNACAGATCGACACTCCCACCTAACTTGGTGTAGTCTGCAAACTTACTGAGAGTGCTCTCTTTCTCCTAAACCAGATCACTGATGAAGATATTAAACAGAACTGGTCCCAATACTGAACCCCGGGGAACACCAGTTGTGATTGGCCACCAACTACTTTTAACTGTATTCACCACAACTCTTTGGACCCAGATCTCTAGCCAGTTTTTTACGCAGCGAAGAGTATGCCAGTCCAAGTTATAAGCAGCCAGTTGCTCCAGGAAAATGCTGTGGGAACTGGTGTCAAAGGCTTTACTAAACTGTAGGTAGACATCATCTACAGCCTTTCCTTATCCACTGAGCAGGTCATCTTGTCGCAGAAAGAGATCAAGTTAGTCAAGCAGGACCTGCCTTTCATAAACCCATGCTGACTGGGCCTGATTACCTGGCTATCCTATTAAACTGTTTATTCATTAGAAACATAATAAACCCATTTGGTAGCTAGTACTTCATCTGAATATTAGATGCTGGATGTAAAATAAAATATCATTTATGCTTAATCACATGTTTCAAACTAGTTTTAATAACACATAATTTTTAATATCAGTCTATGGTGTATACTCTTATTGTCCTTTGAGCCACTGGATATCCTTGTTTCTCTGATTCAAAACATGTTAAAACCTCTACCTGGAATAATCTAATAACAGAGGTTTTAAAAAATTCCATCACCTTTGATTAACTTGACATCGTAATTCACTTCTATATTCATGAAAAAACTCAGTTCTTTGTATTAAGATTGCTGGGGCAATGCTCTCAGGGCCAAAACTTTAGCTAGAGTAAATTATGTGGTTTCAAGGAATTAAGCAGATTTGAGGGTCTAGCTTTTGGCTTCCATTTTATAGAGTCATTGCTTTTTGCAGGCTTCCTGGCATTCACCTTAATCAAGAGCTGATGAGGAAGTAAAGCACTTAGATGATCTTATATCTGTGCTTATAAGGCTTTCCACAGTGTAGTTTAATGTCTGTAGGAAATATAATCTTTAGTCTAATAATGTCAAATTATTTGATTAATAGATATTGATAAAAAGGGAGGCAAAATTTGTAAAATTGTACATATTTGTGGCAAGATCTTTACCTGATGTAGTTCACACTGTCCCCACTAATGTTAACCAGTTGTAGACCACCCGAAGTACTGAATGTTAATTACATTTATATAAAAATTAAAAATAAATCTGCTAGAAATATAAAGTATCAGCTGTTCTGCAGTTGCTATGATTATCAGTGGTTTTATGTTCCAATCAGTTTGTTAGAGTGATTAATGTAACAGTTTAAAGCTGCAAGGCCCAGAGAAAAAATCCTTTCAGCAGTTTGCTCTTGACTTATACCACCCTTTGTCTCTCAAAGTCCTAACTGTAGTGCAATTTTCTTGTAGAATCAGGCAAAATCATGGCAGAATCATCAGACTTCACAAAGGGTTTTTTTTTTTGGTCTGGTAGTGATATTTTGAAGAGCTAGTAACCATAGCAACCAAATAGGTTTTAAAGGCTGCAAACAGTTCAACAGTCTGTTGAATTGACAAAATGGCACGCTGCAGACAAAGTGGCAAAATGAATTGTATGCCTTTTGGGACTGCTACATGAAGGGGTAGGCTCTTTTTGCTGAGACACTTTTGACCTTGAATATGGAAATATTTTTTTCCCCTCTGATTTGAGTATAAAATAAAGTGTCTCAAAATACTAAAATGAGTGATGCTGCTGCAAAAAGCTTTGTACAGGGTATTGTGAGTCCTAGTTTTGTATCGCTGCAATCTCTGCCAGGGGTGTGTTTGAGCTGCCAGGGACAATATGTGCAGACTGGGTGCTGGTGGGTGCTAGGGAGCCACTACAAGGACAGGATTCTGTCCCACCTGGCAGTAGCGCTGCAAGCAGGGTGCCCTGGGGGCTACTCCTGGGTTGTGCTGGTGAGCTCAGCACATGCCAGAGCACTTTGAGCACAGGGCAAGGCAGCTTGGGTGCTGTGATTGAGCCAGGACAGCGGCCAGTGTGGCAGCCTTGATGTCCGCAGTGGCTGGGGTGGGGGACCAAGGACCCAGAACGGTGCTGCTGACGCTCCTCCTGAAAGTTTCAGTTACGGACAACTGGATCTGTTACTGGAGGAGCTGGGTGCAATCTTTCTATTTTTTTTTTACTCCTACAATACTTTCAACTGTGTTGTGAATGTAAGTGATCAATTAAAAACCTGACTCCTTGAGTGAGCACGATCCTGGGATTTTCTGGTCTGCAAATCTCCGTGATTGCTTTTTTTACTTGATTGTCAGTATATCAGAGAAGGTCATAAGTCTAGCTATACTTTTTTCCTAAGTCTTTGTCCTGGCTAATATTTTTTTTTTCTTCTTCCTAATCTCATAACTAAAGTCCAGTATTTTCACCATATTTCTCTTTTCCTTTCTGTAGGATTAACTCCTTCTTTCTGATTCTGGTTCATCACTGAAGGCTGTCCTGGGAGCACAGAAGAGGGTTTATATGTTAGGCTGCTGAGCCTACTTAGTTTCCAGAGAAAGAGCTAGTGGTAAATGTAGAAGATTTTTAATAAAAATCTACTGGGTCTGTTGTTTTCATCCCCATAGGGAAACTCACTCTTTCTTATTTTATATCTCAGGCTCAGGGTCAGATCCATGTGTAGCCTGCAGAAACCAAAAGGGAGGTGCAAGGAAATTAATATTATACCTACATCATCAATTAATCCTCTTGAACTTTTCTTAAGTCCACTCTTCCTCTGTACACACTTTTACTTGGAAGCATCCATGGAGACAGGTTTATACTGATCTCTGAAACATTCTTGAGGGTAAGAAATCGAGTGTCCCATCAGATTCTTGTTCACATGCGGTGAGTAGAAAAGACCTTGTCTTGTTGAGCACTTGACAGCCAAGGTTCCCAGCAGGTATTCTGAGTTCAGCCCTCCTTCAGCCTTTTGGAGATGCAGTGGGCCCAAGGTCAAGCTGGAGAATACCCAATAGCCTGGCTAGAAAGTGCACAGGCCATATGACAGGCATGCTTATATATATGCCTGAAGCTGTTATTTGTGTTTCATGACAGATAGAGCTAGGATTTTACAATAGCTGCTGCCTATATATGGGAAACCTCTGGATCAAGAAGCAAAAACCTAGGGAATTCTAGCATTTTGGAATAAAGATAAGCCCTACTGTAAAACAACCAAAACAGACGTATCTGGGCGAAGAAATGACCACTTAATACCACTTTTCTATCATTTATTTTCTTGAAAGCAAGAAAGAAGAACTGGAGAAAAGAAAAAGCAAGGATGAACATCATTTGAACATCATTTAGAAATTCTGATCTAAGATGATATGTTAGAGAAGGCATCTATAAGTACTTAAGACCAGAGGAACACAGAGTCCTAATTCAACTGTTTCCCCTTAAGTTCTTAGATTCAACAGTTTATTTAAATAGGAATTTGAAATAATCTGCGTGTTTGTGTGCGCATAGCTCTATATTTGGGGTTGGCCAAATAGTTGAAACTGTGGGTAGGTTTCATTGCATGAAATTATTTAAAATATACGTATAATTTATAGTAAAAAATGGCTTTTTTTCTTGTCCAGCCATATAGCTGCAGGTAGTTTTGTTTGAGTTCAGGGTCAAGTTCCCCAAGCCAAGTGACTCTGCATTCACAAAGCCTCCACAAAAGCCAGGACTGTTACTTTCTTCTCTGTAGCCCCCTGCCTGTGCTGTCCCAAGGGTGCATCTCCACTCCCAACTCTGGACATAAATGTACTCATAGATTCGGTGCTCAGCTGAAAAATATTTGAGCTGGAGCATAAACTCGAGACCCATGCTAACAACTTGACATAGTGGCAAATGCAATCTATGCTAATATGTTCCTGTTACATTCACAGCACCACAATTCTTCTGCATTTGTCTGCTCTTTTAGCTTCAATTCTGTCAGCAATTGCTTTATAGCAGCTTTTTCCCACGCAGCTTGCTCCTTACAGAATACCCTGGTGTCTTGATTGTACCAATGAAGTTAAGGCTGTTCTCAGAAGACAGATCAATTGCCTGTCACCTATTCATAATTAGTGCTTGAGGTCACAGCAACCACCTGCAAGCATACAGAGAGCACTAGCGGGCATAAACAAGGGGTGGGCTGTAACAGTCGCTGGCAGAGCAATACATCTCTCTGGTCTGGTGTCAGCAGATGGATCATTCATTATAACCTGAAGAAACTCCTGCAAAATTGTGTGGAGCAAACTGAAGGTATAGCAAAGCAAATGTATGCAGCAGTACCAGATGGACATACGTACTACTCAGAACTCCTTTTTTAAAAAAATATAACAAAACAGATGGCTATAGTTATCTTGTCTTTAGTACATTACAAACAGTTTCCTTCCAACCTGTTCTGAGCTTCCCTGTCAGTACCAACTGGCAGCAGCAATCACCTCAATTGACTTTAAACCCATAACAGTAATTATGAAGTTTAAGCTGGCTGAAGATCAGGCTTGGCTGCTATGAGCACTCTAAGTGCATCTGCAGAGGAAGCTTAATTTTGCCTTTTCCAGAAAGCTGTCTTAAAAAGGGATGGATTGCTATACTGAATCGCCTCTTTCTCTTTGATGAATATGTAGAGAATTTAAACATTGGCTTAAGGTGATATAGCTAATTTTTAGATGGCTGATCACAGAGAAGAGGAATCCTGTCTTAAAGACCTGTATGAAGCCTCCCATGCATTACTGTTCTCATATATGGCTTGCAGCTATCAAAGGCAGAGCTTAACTGTCCTGGGTCTTTTAAAAAAAGATGTAGGTATCTTATTTATTTTGGGAATCATAACTGTTTAACAGCCCCATCCCATTAGGTGTATCTGTACACCTCTTAGGTGTATCTGTACACCTCTTAGGTATATCTGTTTTGTCCCAAGAGGTGCTGGTCCATTATCATCCTGGTAAGAAAAGTACTCAGACTCCATGAGGTACCATTTAAAATGCTATTTATTAATGCTAACACCGTATAGAGAGAATAGTATAGATAATCTTATGTACCTTTAAATGCTAGAAACCCTGGTCTGTGCAGCACTGAAGGGGCCTCTGATTAACACGCAAAAAGCGGTGCAGACCTTGTCCATGGAAGAGATTGTTCCATTTTGATCATGTGAGCTATTATAGAATTTTCTTACAAGAAAAAAACCTCTATTCACCATTTCTACTCTCAGACTTGGGTAACTTGCTCTACTTTTGTATAAAGATAAGGGCAGGCTGGTGGCATAATCCCTGGTACCAAGAGGAAGCTGTCTGCCGGCTTCTTTGTTAGAGCAAGCTGGTTGAGTTTATCCTGCAGCCAGGAGATTTGTGCAGCACAACACTGCTTGAAGGCCAGGCTGGACTTGCAGAACAGCACAGCACGGGCCTGAACCTGCTCAGCCAGTTATGTGGATTACTAATGTCATGTATGTACATGTATGTACAATCGTCTCCCAGTCAGGACCACTAGAATATCTTCAGAGCATCTTCTCATGGAAGCAGTATCTGTATCTGCTTTTTTGCAGAAGCTTTGTAAAGTATGTTAACTGTGCATGTGTGTTATTTCAGGGCATTTCTGCTAAAATTCCTTTTTTCCTTCTGTATGTCTTGGGCTGTTTGCTGAACAGCTGCCTTTCTGCCACAACCTGGCACACACTAAAATTCTGAGGCATTAACAAAGCCCCACACATGGTGCCTTTGTGAACGAAGATTAAAACATTGCAATATTGAATTGACAGCCAGGATTGACGCATAGAGCAGAGGTCCAGGCTGGTTGTTTTAGCTTGGCATAGGAAAGGTATGCTCTAAGTAACCTTTATCTCAGACTTACTGTCAGGAAATGAGTTCTGCACTGAGCTATGTACACCTATTTTTATGACAGCCTCAGTGTGACTTTTTGAGTCAAACTGACATCTCTTCCTGGAAGGCAGGTTCTGTTTAAGATGCTTTTGTTTCTCACACACTCCAAATTACAGACGTGCACCCTTAAAGGTTGTGAATGAATGGTTCGGAGACTTTTGAAATGCTACTTTCCCACTTAACTACTTCAGTGAGCAAATAGCTTTGCTCCCAAGGAAAGATCAGACGGTATTATTATACATGATAGTATTTGTACCTTAGAGGCAATATGATGCTGAACAAACATACAGACATTCCCTGCTACAAAGAGTACTGCTACAGTGTTTAATTAGGAGACAGAAATTCTTCTGAAAGGACAAGCCTCTTTCCTTACAGAGTCTTCCTGTCTGAAGATCTGCTTTTTGGAAGAGTGACTTGAAGAAAAACAACCTGAGGGCCTCAGGATATTTCTGATTGTAGACAGAGCTGTTTCTCCTCACGACAGAGCAAACAAGGCCACATCAATGCCTCTGGAGGGCTCTTGTGAGACTGATGATGGGTCAAGGCCAGGAAAAACTGCAGCTGGAGGCCTTTACTTGTTACCTAGAGTCCTGTCAAGGAGAAGACAGTGCTGTACCTATGTTTTCCAGAAGATGTGGCATCCTCTAGCAAAGAGTGATGTCTGGGATGCCAGCAAGAATGTCAAGCTGATCCTAAGTGAAACTGAACAAAATTACCTATATGTAAGTATCACCTTCAGAACTTGGGGTCCCATTATTGCATTTTTTTGCAGCGGGAGCAGGCTTGAGAGGACATCACATAGCTTTTTGTTGGTGGCTTAAGGAAATGCTAAACTTAGAAAGAAGATTAATTATGGATCAAATTGATTGAATTGGAACTGAAAGGTCCCAGCAGCATTGGTGGAGGCCTGGGCAGTGTCACCTTATGAAATCAGAAAGTCCGTGGTACAGTACAGCCATGCATGCTTGGATGGAGGATTGTTAACCACTCACAATGTGGTCTGTATAGTAAAGGCACTTACTTTTTGATCTCAGATGGCCTGCCTGTAACACCCTATTCAAACTGAATTTTCAGGGCTAGAGTCATAGAACCACAGAATCATAGAACACCAGGTTGGAAGGGACCTCAAGGATCATCTGGTCCAACCTTTCTTGGCAAAAGCACTCTCTAGATAAGATGGGCCAGCACCCTGAACAGCTGAATCTTAAAACTGTCCAATGTCGGGGAATCCACTGGGAACATTATTCCAGTCGCTGATTGTTCTCACTGTAAAAAATTTTCCTCTTGCGTCCAACTGGGATCTCCCCAGGAGTAACTCGTACCCATTAACCTTCATCTTCTCCATGTAATTTCTTGTAAAAAGAGTCTCTCCATGGGAACCTATGCCCTTATAAGCAATTAAGTCATATTATGGGTCTTGCAAGTCAGTTTGTGGGAAATAGAAAGATCAGGCTTTCCCTTCTCCTATTAGACAGTTTTAGTGGACAAAGAAGACTAGGGTTTAAATGGTACCATTTATTTACTTGAAAGAGAATCTTGGTGCACCCAGCATGGAAAATGCTTTTGCACAAAAGGTTTTTAATTTGCTATTGACTTAAGGCTTATTTCTCTTCTCCTAGAATCTCCCCTGCCAAGGCTTATTAGTAGAGGGCTGAGGTGAACACAGGTGTAACCTGTCCATGCTCCTGATTTGCTGGGGTGCAGTAGTCAATGCAAGACAATAGCATGTGCAATTACTATTTAACAGGTCTGTATCTGAGGACTATGGACTTTGCCTCAAAGCCCTGGGCATCACTTGCCCTTATAACTTCCTTATGGCTTCTCATCTGGTACATATCTTTTTCCTCTTCTTGGCTTCAGATCCTTGATTGTACCCTGGTAGTCGGTTTTGGCTTGAAACATTATGCTGAAGTATGTGTACTTCAGTCTTTTATAAGGCTAACCATAAAGCAAGCATGATTTTAGGGTTGCTCAAAGACAGCTTGTCAATGGTTATGTAGGGAAACAGAGGGAATGCTAAATTTTTGTTTCGGTTAAGATGATTCTTTTTTCTTTACTTTCAACCATCCCTATCTTGATGTCTGGTGGGCTAATAAAGTTAATCTGCCCAAAGTCATGCATTAATTTCTAATTTTATTGCTTAGCAGAATCTCAGATATATTCAGTTCTCTGTGCTTTATCCCTGCACTTGGTCATTTCCTCCTCCTTTTCTCTATGGGTTTATTAAACTGCATTTTTTTTAATGTGGTCCCTGTTTCTCCCAGCCTTATTGTCCAGACCTCCTCTTCATACTGGGTTATGAACTTTCTTGCTACACTGATTCTATCTCATCCAGAATTTTTTGTTTATGGAAGTTTCAAAACTTTCCCAAGGCTGCTTTTCAAGTGTTTCCAGTCTCTCAATCTTTCTTTTACAAGAACAAGGTCCTTCAGTTTTGTATCTGTCTGCTTTCCCTTCAAGTTGCCTTCAAAGGTCTTCTTTTGTTTCTATTCATTTAGATTAAGAAATACTAATTTTCAGCTTTAAATGGAGTACATGCTCAGACTGCTGAAGTAAACATATTACAACACACAGCCAGAAGACAAAGCCTTTAAATCATCCCAATTTGCTGTGATTTCCTTTTTTTTTTTTNTTTTTTTTTTTTTAACCCTTAGAATTTGTATCTAACCCATTTACTCTATTATTCATTCAGAATAATAGGAGTGAAGAGCAGGGCAGAAGTCCACAGTTTGGGTCTGCTGTGGTTTAAGTCTAACTTTAAAATATTGATTCGATGTACGAAGTATTGATTCAATCTTGATCTGGTCATGACAGAGCATTAGACAGAGACCTTGACTTTACCACACCACAACTATAGACTTGGTCTCGATGAACACTGGGCACTGCTCCTAGAAAACTGCTACATACAAACTTCTCTGAGAAAAGGGGACAGTTAAATTATTTAATACAGAACAGATGGACTTCCTTAAATACAGACGTCATTGTTATTCTGTGGACAATGCATTTCACAACTAAGGAAAGGTCTGTGAAAAGGAAACATTGGGGGTTTCTTTGGCTATAGGATACTGAGAGCAATTTACGAATTACAGTTTGTGTGTAAGTAATGTGAAATAGGATGAATTTTCTTTTTGAATTTGAAGTTTCCAAAACTTCAAAGAGGTCATCAGCTGTGACAGAGATTTTGGACAGAAAAATTATAGTCATTGCAAATGACACACTTATTTAGCCTTATAACATAAGCAGAAAAAGACTGTTAACTCCTTAGAATAATTCAAATGGAATGAGGAAAAGTGTTTTATATAATTAAGAATGAATTTGCTACTCCAAACACAAGCATTTATTATGGAAAATTCTTGTTATTTATGTACCATGCAACATTACAAGGGTACTCAGGTACAAGGCACAAAAATAATAGTTGCAAACTTATGAAGATCAACTTAAATCAGACACCAAAACCTAGTAAAAAGTTGTTAAAGTAAACCGTAATAAAAATAAACAACACAATTATCACCTGTGGTAGGATTTAATAAAAGAAACATAGATTTGTATAGTAGGTCTTTTTCTTGGATACTGAAAAAAACATTTGGACAAGAGGCTATTTGACTGATTCTTTGACAGCAGTAAAAATGTGCTATTAAAAGGCATTTCCTTCTGCCAGACCTGGTGCACTGATTTCAGATGTGTATGTGTTGCTAAGTTTGTGGATGATTATTTTTGACCTTTGAAACTGTTCATTAATGAAGCACTGTGCCAACTTAACAACTTTTTATTGATTTCAAATATGCGTATATTGAGCAAACTCAATTACATAAACATCTTGGGTCTTCTTTTTACCTTACAAAGAATTTGGTAGGAAAATGCTGGAGTTAGCTAAAACGACCATTTTCTCCAATTTTGGAGAAAATGGAGATAAGAAACATACTTATCTCCATGTACATTTCTTAGATACCCCCAGACTTCTGGAAATTACATGGTTATTAAGGATATCTGGGAAAAGGCATCTAGCACATTTCCCCATCTATCTCACATTGCATGGTGTAACTGAGTGTCTTTAAAACATTGCCTATTCCTCTGCTGATAATACTCTTATATCCTCAAGAGTAACGTTCTATTGGGTACAGCAATACCATGGTTTTCATATTGCTTTACCTCAGTCGATGCAAATCTGATTGCTGGATTGGGTCCTTCCTTGTGTAGGTTTGATTTCACACATCTGGACCTACCTGTTCTGAATTATATAAAACCTTTTCCTGGGAGAGTAATAAATGACTTTACTTCAGCGTGGTGAAGGAATATAAATTTTCCTTCCTTCCGCCCATTTACTGCTGTGGCCTATTTGGAAACTCAGAACTCACAGAGATCTTATTTCACCTGTTTCAAACCTTTTATACAATACATGTCATTAATTTACGTTATTGCCTTTTTGCCCACATTCTATTTATTATAAGGGGCTGGCCTCAGTATGAACCTTGAGAAATTGCCATCCAGGAGAGTCAGAGAGATTTAAATCCCTTAATGGCTGATGCTTTAAAAACTATTTATGATATAGCAATTAAAGGTGACATGCTGCAACTCTTTAATCCTGAGTGGCTGCCTAGAGTAACAGGATCACACAGAGCATGTTACAGGCATGGCTCAGCAGAAAATCCACAGTATGTCCTATTTCTCCACTTGTCCTTTCCTCATTCCATGAAAAATGCAACTTTCAAAAAAATAAATACACCAATACAGATTACTTCTGGGTTGAAAGATGCCATTTTGTTGGAGGAGGGAAAGTTATAAGTGTTTTGGAAAGAAAACCCCATGGCCATCCAAAGCAGGCAATTCCTACTTCAGCAAATGTACCTCCTGGGGATGGGGGGGCTCGCTTTACATAGGCGTTTCCCAGAGAAAGGAGTTGAAACCCTACAAACTCAGGCAGTACTGCTAGAGATGTCATGATCAGTCTTAATGTTCAGATGTCCTTTCTGACCTGCCTTTATAATCTGTTTGAGCTGTTTGTAGCCATGGTCACTGCACACTTAGTCTGGGAGGGGAGATGGCAACTGCAGGATCTGGGGGACAAGAGAAAAAAGAACAGCTTTGGCACACTTGCTAACTTGTTCTCTACACCTTTGAGAATTACTTGATGTTTGAGCTGTACCACTCAACCTACAGCTCTGATGAAATGGAATAAAATTATGAAGGAAAATGTACTCTGGGCAACCCTGCATGCCAAATCCACCTTTAGTGGAAAGAGATGCAATTTCTCAGAAGTCAGGAGAGCTACACCCTCATACATTATAGGTGTATTTGATGAGCTTGCATTCCCCTTCTGTTTAATCAAACAAATGGATTAAGAAGAAGGGAAATTGAGAAGGCAGAAGTGGTTCCTGTTAGTGCTCACCTGGGAAATGCTGCCACCTCTAAAGATGCTGTTCAGCCATCGCCCTTCTTGACTTCCCTGTGGCCAACGAAAGTGACACAGAACAGACATCGTTGGAGATCTGAATATTCTCAATATACTCGCTCCTATCCATTACCTGAATGAAACTATAGCAATTGACTTTAAGACCACCTATATAGTTAGGAGGTGAGCAGCTGACAAAGTTAAGTCCGAAGAAGACAAAAATGAGTCTTTCTGTTTCTAAAGTTCTTTCATATACTGTCTGCTAACCTCTAAATATTAAAGATTTATCATAGTTATAAACTCCAGCTCTTTTTAACCACCGTCCAGGAATATTATAGCTGTTGCAAAGTGGCATTAGCTGATCCCTAAACAGTTATTTCAGAGATGTTCTTTGCAGGCAGAGCATATGCCTGGTTGATTTTTTTTTTTTCTGAAGTGCATATTATGTATTCATTTTATGTATCTCTTATCTTTGCCTTGCCTCATGCTGGAAGGCTCTTTAAGGAAACAATCTAAAACCCTCTTTATGTAGTATGAACCAACAGCTCACTGTGAATTGCAGGATATGTATATATCTTTGGTTCATCTTCTGCACCGAATAACGCAGGGGTATGGCTTTGTTCTCTTCATAAACAGACTGCCCTTTCAGAAAGCACTTCATTGATAAGGAAAGTTGGTCCTATTTTTTTTTGAAATTTAAGAGGGCTAAAAAATGTTACATTTTCTGTGGCTGCTGTGCTCCCCTGTTGTCTGGGGAAAGAGCTGATGATCAGCATGCCTATCTTGCACCTTATCTGTGGCTCCAGTGGAATGTGTTGCAAGGCAAAAGCAGAAATCTTGAATTCTGCAGTTGGAAAAAACAAGACAATCACTCGCAGGTTGAGATAAAAGTGGCAGATGTGAAGAATAAAAAAGTCCACATCCCATCTAGCCTTTTCCCTAAGCCAGAGATTCCCTGTCAGACATGCTGCCTCAGACACTGATCTCATAGTATCATACAACTAAAGCAAAGATTGCATTTGGTTACTGCTCAAATGGGAGATCTCATGGGTAAAACCCCACACTGGTGTAGAAGCAGACTCACCAGGAGTCACTCTTCTTCCCAGATCACCTGTGATCTGGGAAGAGTTCAAGGGAACAGACGTGCCATCGGGAACAATTTCATTTGCAGCTCAGTATGAAACCTGAACTCTCAGGGCAGAGGTCTGCATTAAAATATAATCTTTATTAAAACCCGTTTAAGAGGTGATCTCTCCAATTTCTGATTTCTGCGACAGTTCGTAACTCTGCCAGTTATGTCAGTGCAATCACTAGTGGAGCTCGTATAAATCGCATCAAGCAGTGGTGCACAGCTGGGAATGAGAGGGCAGGACAGGAACAGCTCAAAGAGATTTTGCAAACAGAGCTATTTCTCCCTCAGGGACTTGACACTTACAGGTATAATCTTAATCACGTTTTGCAAGAAGTAGCCAGATCTAATGGGGATAGAACTGGTTGCAGTGTACCTTTTTTCCTTCTCCATAAGGAATACATTGAAGACTATAACACTTCACAGGTATGGTGAGATTCCATTTCCAAATATTTAATTAAATTCATGAATTTAGATATCTCTTAGTAAGTGTCCACGTTGGAGCAAGGGACTTGACTCATTTCTTCACAGAAAGGGACCTGGTGCCAGTTGATGTGCTCTAGGTTATCTCTCCTTGCCTCCTGCTGCTGGTCAAAATACATCTGGGGGTCCTTCTGTCATGCCCAGTAGCCCCATACATACGTCTTTGGTACATCGCAGCACACTTATATGGCAAAGTTGATGGATAATGTGATTGGAGCACTTCTCTGGTATACAGGAATGCTGGGTTCAAGGTTGTCTTAAGTCTTTGGAGAAGGGAAATAAAATTCAGCCCCAAATAGTTGAAGAACTGAGAAAGGGCCATCTCACTGCTTCACTACTTCAGGCAGATCCTGCTCATGAGCAGCTCAGCATGGAGTCGCTTCATGCTCACCAGTGAGAAAATGTCAACAAAAGCAAAGCTGTGAAGCCTTTTGATCAGAGACTTTGCCTGGAAGGGATTTAAATGTGGCTCCAATTCTTAGTCTGAATTTTTTTTCAGCAATTTATTCATTAATTGTTTATAGTAAAAACAAGCACACAGGCACACAACCGATGCACTCCAAAAAGTGGTGAGTGTTATTTATGTGCACATTTACTTTTTCTCACTCTCTGCACTGGCAAATTCCTGATTTGTTCATGTAAAGTAAAAAAAAAAAAAGAACACAACATGAGCAAGAGAGGGTGAGTGGGGTGTGTATGTATGCTTTTACATCCCTTTCCTGCCATTCTCAGAGCCCTGGGCTCAGTATATTCAACAGAGAGATAGTGGTAGACAGTGATCTGGTTGTAAATGCTCTAAGATTAAGCAGGAAGCTCAGCCAAGACCCTAAACTCTGGGCAATTCCTCCATCAGAAGAGCTCCTATACGAATAAGAAATCATGACCATTGTGTCCAGGGTTCATATTTCAAATATCTCGATATTGCCATGGCTTCTGCTTTTAGCTGAGATCAGAAAAGAGCATCTTTTCTTCCTCAATGCAATGAATGAAATTGCACGAAAGAGTTTTCTATGAGGGAATTATACTCGTCAGGATTTTCTGCAAAGGACTGTTTCTAATAACTTGAGCTGGTATTTTTCTCATGTCTGCTTAGTTTTTTAGTAATTAATCTATTCTAAGTCCCCAAATAGTGTAAGATTCTGGTCAAGGATTTTACTGAAATGCTGTGCAGGGGACAGCTCTACACTGAAGATGAATGTATTTGTCTTCAAATTAATGGAAAACAGCTGAGAAACTTCTAAACTTTATGTATTGTCAATGTGAAGCCAAAGAGTCATTTAGCATCCAGTTTTCCAAATGTTACTACTTGCGCAATTAATCCTTAGGCTAATGTTAGTAGAATGCTGACCATAATAATTATAGAGCTGTACTACAGGTGAATCGACCAGGTTTGCCAACTCATCTACCAGAGGGTACTCTTACATCAGGGGATGGCTGCATCCTACCTATAAGGAAAGAAGGTATGTTAATATTACTAGTTTAATCGGCCTAACAGTGGTTAAAAATCTATTTTCAAGGTTTCCTTGAACAAATTTGTGAATAGGTGATATATTTGAGGACTAAAATTTGTGAGAATGTAAGTGAACTACACATACAAAGCTAACTAGCTATCACAAGAATTGTGTATCTAGTATTTTCTGTTGTTTTCATGTTGGAACGAACCAAAATTAGACTTCCATGTTTCACAGCAAACTGTAGTGTCATAACCTTGAGAAATATGCAAGGGCTCAGCAAATCAATCAACAGAATTATGCTCTTCTTTTAATATAGCTCTCTCTCCTCCTTGACGATAGCAGAGAAGGGACAGTTTGAATTAGTGTTTAATCAGTAGGTTCTCTGACTTGGTCTTGAAATGTCAGTTCTTAATCTTCCTTACCTTGAAAAATGAAGATATTGGGATTTGATGTAATAGCTTTGTCTGAGAGGTATAGTCCTTCTGTCAATATCCACCTCACAGAGAGGCTTGCTCATAACCCAGAGTGCCGTACAGTTCTACCTCCCAGGCAGCAGGCTCCATCCCATGTGATTCAACGGCAAATTCAGAAGTTTTCTCTGTGCATTTCCTTCAACTTTAAACACATGAATTTGCAGCCATTTAATTTAAACTTGGGTTTCAAAAAAAGGATAGCAATAAAGGACTAGTTGTGACAGTGGGTATATTTAGGAAAATTGCATGAAGGAGTTATTAATGATGTCTATGCTAAAAGTTGTCAAATTATAAATGTGAATTAAACCCCATGGTTTTAAGGTTCTATTAAAAAAAAAGTATCCAAGCACTTTCCTCTCTGCCCCAATATATCTTAATGTAGATGGGGGCAGTTAAATACTTGATTTCATGGAGAAGGTGGTCACATAGGGATGGAGAGATCTGCCAATCTCTAATGACTTTTCTGTGAGCTCTGTGGTGAGAGACAGATGAAAAGCGAGTATGTTGGTATAGTAAGTGATTATTCTTCATGTCAACAGAGAAAATAATGGTTTCATGCATTTTGAATCCAAATATTGATGCTTCTGGATACTTTATAACTTGCTCAGTAATTCCTAAACTAATTTCTTAAAGGCTCATCTGCAATCTTAGCTGGCTGTTCTGTCACAGTGAACTTTTCAGGCTGGAGAAATGGCAGCAATGTAGATCACTGATTTTTCATTTGATAACTTGGATCAGAGCTGGTGTTGTAGTGTTTATATCTTGCTAAGAAGGACTTACAAACTAATCCTATCTTCCATGAATTCAAACCAAACTAAGCCTTTGTCCCCAACTATACTAAGTGTAATTATCTGAAGTGTTTTTAAGTGTATCAGTAGTTAAAAGACTGAGTGCAATGCCAAGTCATTGAAGTCACAGATCATGTCCAGAGTGCAAGTGGCTATGTGAGCATCTAGCACAGCCATGGCCCTTCAGACATCCATCCATGCTGGCAGATGCCAGGGTACCCCTCCATCCTCTGCACTTTGCATTTCTCCCAGGGGATCAGAGTACGGGATTAAAGGCGGAGATAAGATGCACAGTATTTTGTCCAATTAGACCTTCTGGACGAGAAGTACCTTGAAAATAGTGTGAATCTATCCCTAAAGATTTCATCAGACTTTGTGGAAAATAAATTTTACCCAGTAAATTGGAAAGACCATTTTCTTTGTATGAATGACAGAATACCCCCATTGCAAGATTTGTAGGGTGATACCTTTTTCTGGACTGACTGGGAAAAAATCTAGAGACAGTATACAAGGCTCTTGCAGATCTGAAATGGAAGATGGATGGCAGAATAGTTAGTGTTGATCTTCAAAGGTAAATACAGATTGAGAACAATTGCTCTGAGTGCAACTGCACAATATTAACCAGTTAAGAAAAAGTTATCTGTGATGCAGAGCAGCAAGGAGAAAGAAATGAAGTTATTAGAGTTCAGATCACATATGCTGAGCCAATAATTTCCGTATATCACGTGTGAGATGCTTCTGCCAACTGAGAAAGTATCATTGATTTTACCCACACAGAGTAATGGCAGAAATGAGAGGAAGGATCATAAATCTCTACCTGACGCTGTAAGCGAGCTCTGTTCATCACCTTTTCCTCCACTCTCCAACAAGGCAGCTGGGACAAGAGTCCTTCAAAGAGAAAAAAGTGGAGCAAGTATACTAAAAGAGACAGCACTGGGAAAAGGTGAAAGGGAATTGGGTAGTTTGCCTACCAGGAGTGGATGTGGTGCCCTAAATAACTGCAAACGGTTTGCAAGTGCTAAACAAGTGAATAGTGGACTTTGCAGTGGATGGTGGCAGCAACTTTTTCTTTGTGTCACTCTCTCTGCTCCATGGTGGCTCTGTATGAGCAGTGAGAGGGAGTCAGAAATGCCACCTGCCTGCTCAGTGGGGATCATATTGACCCTCAATCTCCAGGGAGCAAAATCTTGGGAATATTTGCTGCCTGCTGATAGCCACCTCAGGTATGCAATGCGGTGGGCAAAGAGTGGTGGGGCTGAAGAAATGACTGGCCTTTGGAGATTCTGTTTGCTTGTTGTCTCAGAAAGGAGTTTCCCCTACTGTGGTAGTGATTGCTCTACAGCCACTCCAAGACTCAAATCTCTGTGATAAAACATACTGCAAAGGGAGGAGAAGCTTGCACATTTGCTCTGATGATTGACAAGAGGGTGAAAAGAAAAGTGAGGGAGAAGTACCCCAGTCTAGGGTAACAGGGTAACAGTGGAGAAGATTTCAGTTTATTATTTCTTCTGTGCTATGCCTCCTTTGAATGTTTTTGCCCTCCATCAGCATGTTGTCTGTCTTTATAATGCTTTTCTCCCTTATGGTTTCTCTATTGTGTAGGACTGGAGCTGGGACATGACATTGCATGTTGCAAGGAGTTGGTTTCCATGGGGATCCCCCAGTGTTGGTGTGGTCTCACCCCACAGCTGTTCTCAGATGCAGAATACTTGCCTGGGTCTCCTTGCCCAGGGAAAGAGAATGACTTTTCTCACCATAAGTGGATTTACTCACTTGTCCTCTAGATTGCAGATCTTAGCTGGCTTTCACAGACCTTCTGATAGTGAAAGCTCTGGAGAACATGTCTTCAGCTATTTTTTTTTTCTTCATATAATCTGATGTGATCTTCTTGTATAAGAAAGTGAAGATTCTGCTTCCTGTTTTGGTTCCTCATAATTGTATTTGGACACTCATTTAAACGTCTCTGCAATTTATATTACAACTATCTATTCAATGATTAAAGATCAAAGACAATCCTTTCATACAGTCGATTGATCATGAGGGGGGAAGCTAGCAGCATCATGCAGGGGAGGGAGGATGAGAAAGGGTAGAAATAATTTTAGTGCTTGGGACAGGAACCTTAGTGATAGACATCTTTAAGATGGAGCAGGTGTTTTTATAAAGGTGCAATGAGAATGGGCAGAAAGAGAAAATACTGACAGGTACACAGAATGGGCACAGTAATACTTGTGATAGCAGCCAGGAGACAAAGGGCAGATGAAAAAACAGAGTGCTGAGAAAATAAAGCATAAAAAACCATAAAAAAGGAGAGATACATTTACCCATCCCCAAAATTTCACCCTATAGGTTATTAATTCTTTCTGTAAATATGGTACTGTCGGGATGCATTACTTCAGCAGCCACTTATATCCCTTAATGTCAGTCTCAGACAACCAGGCAGCAAAAGCCCAAGGCATGCAAACATTGAAGCTACTGTGAGAAGGGAAGTCATCCTGACCCATTTTCACACCTTTCCTCACAAGGGAGGCCTTGAGCAGGTGGGAAAATGGTGCCAAGCAGGGTATGCAAAGGCCAAAAATCTACACTGGCAACATGAAGACACCAGATGAGGTCTCTACACTTGTGCTAGAGAAAGGGCCCAAGCCTGCACATCCTGCCAGAAGTTGGCTGAGTGTGGTGCAGACAGAATGACAATTCTCATGTACTGGCAGAAGCTCTCAAGGGCAGAGGCACACATTCCTTGGGCATTTTTCACACTCAAATCAGAGGCAAGTATCTTGAGCAACCTCTGTGTGTAGATGCTGGGGTAACTCTTTCACAAACCCAAGTCTCAGAACACCCTGATATACACGAGGATATCAGAGGCAACCCCCAAGATGCTGGCAGGAAGGTAGTAATGACTGCCAGCCATAGGACCTTCCCTGGTGGCTCTGGACATCTACCATGGGACCACCTCAGCTCACCAGCTCCTTTACTTGCCATAGGAGAACACAAAAAATCTGGACAAGCAATATTGCAGCACATCAACTGAAGTTCCTAGTGCTGCTAATAGTAATGGACCTGAATGAGCAGATGAAACAACTTAAAATATGAGGGGTTAGAGAGCCCTGAGTAAATACTCCCCAAAATACTATTTTAGGGGTGATACAAGGGAATTTACTCACATAAGTATTCTCATATATTAAAATGGGATTCCTCATGTGAATACATCAGGTCTTATGCAATGTTTGTTTTTTTTTTTTTTTTAATAAGGTTTTAATGTGACTATTGTTGTCTTTTCTTACAAAGATAACCAGAGTTTTACCATGGTATTCCATATTGTTACCTCTTTCTAGTCAGATTTTATAAATAATGCTTACATAGATAATGTTTTCGGTAATATTTTTACCTAAGGCTTTGCCTAATAAAGACTCCAGGCTGCACAGCGTAATATGAATATAGTATCTGACTCTTCTGAATCCCAGTGTTTAAGTCATTATGATTAAGTAATTGATGGCTCTTGGGAAATTAATTGATAGTCTCAGACTTGCTCCTGCTGGACAGTTATCAACACCATACAAATGAAATCATTATCCTGTTGCTTTACAAGCTCAGGAGGGAGATAATGAAAAGGATAGGCAAAGTAGCTGAACTACACCTTGTCTTTAAAACGAGGTGGCAGCTAATTAACAGGATGCTGTGGTGGTAACTTTTATTCCCAATGCCCTTGCATGACTTCTTCAGGGTGAAAAATAGAACTCCTAAGGTCTCTGAAGCTTTCTTATAAGTGAAATTACAAATGCAAAAACTCCAGCCTCGTTCCTCTAATTCCTACATGAAGCTGCTGGGTTTACTGTCAGGATTTTATACAAAGTATTTTCTAAAATTTTTACTAATGACTGGAAAATGAGCCCTTACTTAACAGCAACCTGACCCTTGAAAAACAATGAGATAGTTAAACAAAAGCAAAATAACAATATGCAAGAATGCAGCATAAATTAGATAACTTATCCGGGAGGAAAGACATCTTAAGATGTTTTTTATCAGCTCAGAAATATTTAAGAAAATAGAATTCTACTAAAAAGCGTTTGGCTGTTTTCAGTACCTAAAGACAAAGATATACATTATATGACTGAAAGGTCAGGAGACACCTTAAGGTATCATGTACTATCAGCCACGTGAAAGGCAGGATCAAGTTGTATCACTCTTGACCACTGTTTGTCTAGCCTGTCCTTGAAACTGTCTGATGATGGAGATACCATTTATCCATTCAACAGTACATCTCAGTGTCTAATTAACTTTGCTTTTCTCATTTTTCCTTATGTCTGTCCAGACTCTTCTATGCATCAGTTTAAGTTCTGTCTTGTCTTACTGACTATGTATTTGGGAAGCAGTTTATTTCCTTCTTCTTTGTACCAGCTTTTCAAATACTTTTATATTTTTCTCATATGCTTTGTTCAACATTCTCTTTCTAGTGCCAAGGTACCTGAGTTCCTTCAAGGTGATGTTTTCTAGACTTCTGCTGCTTTCCTCTGAATTCTGCCCTTAAAACCTTACTAAAGTTAATTTATATGATAACAACTTCTTCCTTTTTTTTCCCCACAAAAACTTTTTCCTGTGATAGCACATTTGATTTGCTTGGAAAGACTTATCCTTGGCAAACTCATTGCCTCAGTTATAATGCATGTACATATTATTTACAAGGCAAGAGATCAACTTTTCAGCTTTCTCCTCTCTGAAGTATAAACCGAATGTGAAGATTCTGACTAAATCATAATGGTTAATATTTTTTTTTATTCATTATTATTATGGCAGTCTTCAAAGAACTGAGAAAATGAGAATATGGCATGGCATGAGGAGTTTAAACATTCTTCTGAAACCTGTCAATAAATTAGTCAACTGATGTATACAGTATGTGTGTCATTCAAACCTATAAGAATTCCTGACATCTCATCTGTTTCTGGTGAGTTTGTCTTAGAAGAGGTAGTGGTTGTACTGTGAGATACAAAGCACCTGAGCATCCGTGTCAAGCCAAAGTCAAACAGAATGCAATTCTGGCTGGTCACTTCGAGGCAAAAACTTATTTGTATCCCAATGAACCTTTGCTCAGCATGGCATTGATGAATCATCAGAGAGCCAGTGGGGATCAGCAACAGCATGGAACCATGTAACCAGATACTGATAAAGCATGCCAAGGAACAGAACAGTGAAGCAAACTGGTGTTATTCATAATAGCTCATGAATTACTTGGAAACTCATAATAATACATGTAAGACAAGGATTATTCAAGCATCCTGTCATTTAAGTTTCACACAGTAGTTTCTGCTCCAAAGACGATTTTCCCACTGGGAAACTGTTCTCATGGGTTATTATAAAACCACCTCTGTTGCCTTTCATAGCCTTTCTGCTTCCAAATGTTTTCATAGCCTTTTCCCCAGATGTCTCTCCTGACTGTGTGAGTACGAAAAATAGAGCAACAATAAAGCCAGCAAAGCTTCTTGCTCCCCCATGAAAAACAAAGAACAACAACAGATGTAGAAGATCCCTCTCACTTCCCTGCAGAATAAAACTAACAAACACGAAGTTACATTATGGGCTGCTCTCCTCATTTCCTCTTAAGAAAATAAAATACACAAAACATTAGGAATAAAGTCCTGCTTTGTTGCTTAATACATTCTCAAAAACATGCTATTGTTGCTAAGAATCATATAGAGTAAAAGTAATATGGCAATAAACAGCTCTTATGGGTTTTGGCACAATTTCATCCTTGAGAAGTCTCCTTCAGAGGGTCCCCAAGCAGACATTCATGAGAAGAATAGGAGTGCTGGAGATGGAATACCACATCTGTTGCAGAGTTTATACCCTGTATAGCACTACTGGCAAGGAAGAACAAAAACTGAAATATGCAGCACAAATGTAGAAGTTTCATGTGGGATTTAGGGGACGAGGGAATTCAGGTGTTACTTCAGGCCTTCTGTGGATGCCGGTTAGCTGGCAGCCATGTATTCCTGTAAAACAGGAACGTCAAGCTCTGAGATTTACCTATGCAAGTGAAATCCTGTCTTGATGTAGAAATAAGGATTTTGCTGCAGTGGTGAAATGAAGCCCCTGTAATCCCCATCTCCCCTTTCACCAGACCACCACTAGATTAATTCTGATGTCTTTTGCTGACAGGTTTACAAATTACCTCATTAGCTCCTGTGAGTCTGCATTCTTCCACTCAGTGTGTGAGAACAAATAAGCAAAGATAATAAGACAAAAGCAAAGACAAAATCACAGCAGGATGGAATTCCCACACTAAGTATTTGTCAGGCAACACAAAGATACGCTATAAGGAATTCATAAAACAGCAACAAAAGAAGTCTAGGTCAAAATAATTATGGTTGATTTATGGCAGTCACAGAAAAGAGTATCTGTATTGATTAGTTATTGGAACAATATATTCATCAGTCTTATAATCACATTGTCCTGGAGCTTACAGACTCCATCTTTACTTACAAGCACTCATTACGTGTTGTGCTACTGCTAAGTTGCCATTAAAATTTTGCCTTCTTTTTTGTAATTGTCTTACAGTATTATGATTGTGCTAACAAAGTCCAGTTTTAGATGAATGAGTACTGTTGTAACCAACATATATATTATATATATAAACAATAGCTATAACTCTTCATGTGTTTTCAAGGTGAAAAAAACTGCACCTTTTCATTTATAGACATATTTAAATGCTATGCATTTATTGAGTACCTACTAATCTTATCAATTCTAGAGGAGCAAACTTGCTTTTGCGAAGGCAATGCTGCACATCCATTTTTCACAAAGTCTTATAACCCAGATTTGTGGGAGATAGTTTTCAGTCATACGTTTTATAAAGCCCATTTCCTTATTGCCCATGGTGTGCCAAGTTTACAGCTTAGCTTAAGAGTGATACTCTTTGCAAAACAATGTGCACAGATCTCTGTTCATTTTTGGTCTGATTTTCTCTGTTCTGCCAAACATGAATGCTTGAAGTCCATAGTTAAGTGCCTGAAGGATTTGTTTTCATTAGCGTGGTCAGCAGCTCCCATGCACATCTGTGACACTTTTTGACATTTTTGAAATACAGAGACCAGTTTTTAGAGCCTAAACATGGCTTTATTTTTGAGGTGACAGACTTGGACTGAAAATCTGAAAGTTAAAAATGGGTGAAACAGGATGCCTGAATTAAAAAAAAATACTTTGTAGGCATCTTAGAAGGTAAGTGGAAGGCAGAATTTCAGAAGGACACTACTAACAATGCACATATTATATAGGAGTAGTAGAGTAGATATTTCCACTGGGAAAGAGGCTGAATAAATTACAGAAAGTATCAGACAATATAAATGAACTAAGATAATGTAACAAGTTATACAATGGGATTCCTGTGGGTGGAAATTCCACACCAAAATGGGCAGAGCAGAACACGACAGCCATGTGAATGACAGCCCATGTAACCAGTGGTGCCAGTGAGTGCGGAGAGCCAGTGACCATGGAATGCTACCTACCACAGAGTCATCTGGATGGGATGGGTCTTTGGAAGTTAAGTATGGAAACAGCATTAGATATACTCCTTGGAGCACATTGTCCTGCCTGTAGAAAAGCAGCTCTTGATTTAATCTTGGACAATGTACAGGGACTGGTTTAAGACATAATTATCATATATACACAGACTATAACAGTGTGGTCAGATTCAATACCCTGGTAAATGAAAAAAAAAACCAAATTGGCATGATAGTAAAGCTACACAAAAGTGAGGAGATGATTAACTAAAAAGTGGTTAAAAGCATAAAAATACTGCAGACAGCACCGAAATTGAAGGTTCAGGCTATTTTTTTGTGTCAAAATTAATGTGCATCGCAAATCAATGTTTTAGGTTCAGAGAAGTGTGTCATAAATCAGAAAGGACTTGAAAAGGATCTTCTAAAAGAAAAAAGGACATGCTAAAAGAAGCAAAAAAAAAGGAGGATCTTGAAAGTAAGAAGACATCTTTAAAAGTCTGCTCAAATGAGGAAAGTAGAAATAGACATAAACTCAGGGAAGTTAAAAGTTAATTCATAGCAAGGCAAGCCAAAAAAGATTTTTATGAGAAAATTGCTAAAAGCATTTAAACTAGTCATAAAAAGAAGACTTTAAAAAACACATCGGAAGCAGGAAGCCTGCCAGAGAGTCCATGGAGCTGATAACTGGTGGAAGCATGGAAGGATTACAGAAGGACAGTACTAGACAAATATGAAGGGACAAAAATGGTACTAATTTCTTTAAAATAAGTCTAAGGATGCTCTAGAGAACTACACATTATAAAGGAAGATATGTGTCAAATTGGTAAAAATAATAGCAAGGAATAAAAATGAATGGACGGACAAATAAATATTAATATAATGATGATGAGTATACTAGAATTTTGTAGAAGAAAGTAATACCTTACAAAATCTTTAGTTTTGAAAGGCTCAAGAGGTGCAACAGAAAAGAAGGTCTGGTTTATCTAGTGTACACAAATTTTGAAAAAGCTTTGACAAGGTCCGTCTGCAGATGCTCTTAAAGAAATGAGAAATCAGAGAATGAAAAAGGTAGGTGCTCTCATGAATTAATAACTGCTTAAAAACCAGAAGTCGACAAAAATAAATAAATAGTTTTCAGTGCAGAAAGTAAGGTTGAACGTGAGGTCCTACTCTCATCTGTGCCACTCAACGTTTTTATAAATGATAAGGAAACCACCATGAATAAAGAGGTGACAAAATCTGATGATGATATAAAATTCTTAAACATGATGAAAATTATCGCTGCCTATGAAGACTTGCAATATTGAGATTTGCAAAAATACAATGGCAGATTATAGGACTGTGCAAAGAGTCTGATAAGAATAGCAGTTAGTTCTACTAGTGGTTTCTTCTTGTTACTTTTTTACCTAGTTAAATTATCTTCATCTAAAAAGAAAGATGAATCAGACTGAAGACATATGGGGCTCTTCATGGATGAAAACTCTGGCAGAACATTAGTAGCCTTTTCTGTGTTCCCTGCCTATGTTGTGTTAACACTTTTACTCAGTGGAGCAGTGTGGAAATCAACCAAGAAAAGGATATTTTCATGCTTTCCAGTATCAACAATTAGACTTACAATCAATTTGTTTTGGTCTAAAAAAAGTCCCAAATCATTATCATGAGTAACAGAAAATGTCTCCCAAGAATTAGTTTCATCTGTAGGCAAATTATTTAAAGAGGAAGAGGAAGTGTTTTTGTCTTTTAGTATTTGGGCGAACATTTTCCACCTTGCCTTATATGGATCTGAATCTCCCTTTTGAGGATTAAGTCACTGTAGGGATAAGTTTGTGCATTATTGCCTTTTATATTCATTATGCAATAAATTTCATCCAAGTGCATCCTCAACAGACATTGAATTTTAAATGTCAAATGGATCCACCAAGGGCACAAGGAACTGGAATAGTCATTCAAAATACTTCTGGAATGTATTAACGCAAAAATATATGAATGCAGTAAAAAACATCATTAATGTGCTTCTACAATGATGATTCTCTTGGGAGATCTGTTCCCAAAGTAGGTGCAGGGATCCTGCATTTGACAGTTGTCTGGGTTGGATTTTACTGTTTTTTTCTTGAAAGCATCAGTTTGCAAGCCCTTGTGTGTGAATTTTCTCTTTGTAGCCAAACGAGAAGAATTTCCTTGCCCTTGTCAGAACTCACTGGGCCTGAAATGTAACACTGTTGGGCTGGAGTATCCATCAGCCCCCTTGGGTCGGTATAAATCTACTTTACTAAGCATAAATCTTAGCACCTTTAAGCAGGAAAGTGTCTGTCTGGAGAGGCAGGGACTGTTACTAGGAGGTCAGCTGTAAAAACCTCACTCTTACAAAACCTTTGACATCACTGATATCTTGCAAAATGCTTTTACTTTGCAGATGGGAGAAACATACCAAAATTTAGACTTGATTGTCATGGGAAATTAACAGAAAAAAGCATATACATTTCTTTTTCATAATGCATAGACAAATATGCACCATTTTCTCAAACAGCAACGAAACTGGTTTAGCGCATCCACACCGGCAGGGAGTTTGACTAGGAAAGTTTAATAATGTTACAGTATCACCAAACATAAACCATATTTAGTGTAGCAGAGACCTTCAGTCATAATAAAAGAAAACAATATTTTTTTCAAAGTGCAATAACCAGTAACATGGTTACTAGGTCTCATCCTATATGAAGGCAGAGCCATCTCCATGAAGAGGCTGGCAATCCTCAAATGCTTTTAAGCAGCTGATGGCATAGACCTGTTCAGGCATTCAGCAAAACCCATGGCCTTGGTATGTTCTGCCCTCATCGTGAATCTCTGTGTGTGCTGCAGAGGGGAGGTCTGCACTGGAGAATTCAGAACAACTTTGCAGCTGGAATTGAGCAAGGCTAAAAACCAGAGTTCCTTTGTCTCTGTCTGAAGGGCACTTAACCTGTTTATACGCAAAGCTGTGCTGACTCTCAGAGACACAGTTTATCTTATGCAGGGTATGAGGACTTTGGAGAAGCAGATTTGCAATGTTTTGGCCTCACAGATGGAAAAAAACATGCCTAGGTGTTTTAGGTTCATGGAAGGAGTGGGGTTTGTGTTTCTGCTTGAAATTATCATTGTAAGAGAGGAACTAAGGATGCTGTGTTGGTAGAAGTCAGTGAGCACTCAGCAGCTCTGAATATAACTACCTTTGACTTTTTTTATTTTAAGCCCCTATACCACTCCACTAAAAGCCTTAACTGTGTTAAAACCAGGTAGATTTTGTGTTGGCCTGATGCTGCAGAAGCCTTTCCATCCTTCTGAATGCCAAGTGTATTCTCAAACCTTTGCACATAGAGATTAGCCTTAGCAATAACATACAGTCTTTTTGCAACTTTTACTAACTCCATCATCAAACAGCCATGGAGTTGCTGACCCTATCTAGGATACTGGTGCAAAAACGATGCTCATGAGCCCCTGAAAAGGGTGATGTGAGGACCCTGACTGCCAGCAGGGACTCCATCCATTCCTATGAAATGTCAGTGGGAAAACCAGACTACTACTGCAGAAAGTTAAAAAAAACCCAGGTCTTTAAATCAGTGTACACTTTTAAATGTCAGTAATGTTTTCACCTGGTACTTTGGAAGACTGGCTGCCCTGTAATGTCTTGACTTTTGGTAAGGTGTCAGTCCTGGTACGTGATGGCAGCAGCTGAGCTGTGCTTAGGGCTGGTTTCTGGGCTAGTTTCGTTAGCATCTTGGAAACAGAGAGAAGTTGTCACCCGATAGCTATCTTATTTTTCAAAAATCTCCTGTAAAGAGAGAAGCTCCACAATGATGGTGCAGGTTCATACCACAGACAGCCTATATTTTCTGGTCAGGAGGTTTAGAATTAAGCAGATTGAACTGCAGTGAATGGTGTACCTTTGCATTACCATCATTGGAAAAGAAGTGGTCTTCACCCTTGTGTTGTCCTAGACTTCAAGCTGTCAGAAGCTGGAGCAGCCTCTGCATGATTTCTGTATGCATGGTTCAGCCCATGGATAAATGCTCTGCAACAGCCAGAACAGCTATTAAAAAGAATAGAAAAGGGCTGAATTTCTGCTCCTTGTTATGAAGAACACAACCTGGCTTTGCTGATTTAGTGCCATTTAGAAGTGTTGACTATTGAGTCTTTACTGAGGACTGAACCAGGCTCCCTGCTTTGTTTACTGTAATTTTGCCCCTCTTTCTTGCAACCCCATGTTGTGGGGACTTGAGGATTTTAGGAATGTTACTTGCTCAAGCACCTCCAGTCTAAACTCACCTCACCACCAAATAGCTGTACCCAGATCCACTGAGAGGTATTGTTATTTAACAGCAGAGGTATAAACAAGGTGGGAGTGATAAAGGTATCTTTGATAAAATGGACAGTTTGAGTGGGATTTACTCATAGAGAGTATGACCTCTCCTAGTTCTGTGTTCTTTTATTTTCTCAGGGAATGAGCTTTATACAGGCCTAAGCAGACTCAGTTTGGTTCCAAAGGGGAATCAGAAAGGTTTTGCGTTTTATACAGAGTCTAATCCTTGATACCTGGAAGAATTTCTAAATACCCCAAACATCCCTGAAAGGAAAAGAAGCAATCTGAATTTATCTTCTGTCAGAATGTCAGAGAATAAGGGAGAGACTCAGTGCCTGCATTTTCCTCCCTCTGACTCCCTCATCTATTGAAAAGGTTAGTGATATAACCTGAAGCACCACCTTAGAAAGAAGGCATAGTTGGAAATTAAAATCAGGATATTGTTATGATTAAACTGACAACAGCAAGAAATCTAAAAAGAGACTCTGAGAAAACAATTTTGAAGATTAATTGGTAAAAAGACAGAAGCTCCTAAAAAACCCAACCCTCCAGAAGATGTTGAAAATAGAAACATATGAATTTTGAGATTAACATTTCCAGCTGAGCGAATACCTAAGGAGAAAAAATTTGAAAGTTGTTGCCTGAAAGGTTTTCAGTTATTTCTGAAGATTAAAAAAGGAATTGAGATTCTGCATAAGACTACGGGCTCTGCTGCTCAGAGAGACTCTTTGTAATGAGCCTTCTGAATGCTCTGTTTGCGATGCTGAGGAAATTATCTTCAGTATGAAAGCAGAACATTCAGGATCCTTGTGAACTCGTGAATAAGACTGAATTAGGGAATTGATTGGGAGGAAGAAACACCTTAGTTTGAGGACCCATTTTTTTCCAGACTTACAACTAGACAGAGCTTGAAAAACCTTTTATTTTTCCTTGAGCAGGATGTAAAAATGCTGTGAAAGAAATTGTTGTTTCACTCCCAAACTGGGCATGCAGCAGTTGAAATGACCTTATAAATTGTGCTATGTCATACCACCCCTTCAAAGAGATACACCAACGCTTGTGTGTGTGTCAAGTATCAGGACAGGTTGCAATCAAGACCCAGTGTTCTCACACTGGTACTTCTGAATTTGCATGTGTCTAGGTGGCCAGTGAGATCGCTGCTGTCACATGAAAAACACATCATTAAGGATGATTAAGATTTATGCAGGATTTATTCTTCCATCTCTGCTCACACTATGTCATACTTTGCTAGGCACATGTTTTACTGAAGCCCCTGTTACTTGCAAGAAACCTAAAATCCCTTTTGTCAGATGACTTGCATGAAGAGTTTGTGGGACATAATATTACTCAATAGGAGTAAGTGTGGCAGAATCTGTCCCTTGTTTTGAGGACATTGTGTTCTTTTTTTTTATTTTTTTTTTCCTTTTGGAAAACTCAATAGAATAACCAGGGAAATTACTGAGTCTGATAATGATCAGCCTGGTGAGTGATTGAGACATCAGCTCGCTAATTAGACCTCCTTACACTTGTCTGTGTTTAGTTCCTGTGCTCACAGTTCTGCAAAGTGTTTGATATATACTGTAGAATGGAAGAATGAAATGGTGTATATAGTGGCTATGATTAACATTATGGGTAACTAAATAACACCCTGAGACCTGTAGCAGTAATTATCTCTTCAAAAGCCACCTTTTCCTGGTAATTGAGGGCCCATTGGAGTCAGTGTCATTACTCTGACTGATTTCTATAGGAACAAAGCAGGGCCCTTGTTTTCTCCTCTATTAACTGGAGGCTACCTTCCCCACCCTGTCCCAGCTGCACGCAGATGCAGAAGTGTGTGAGGAACACAGAAGAGAAAAAAAAAAAGTCAAGAAACTGGTTGTGACTCCTTAATTCAAAGCAAATAAAGCAATTAATCTGGCAGAGTAGACTAAGGACAACCCTATTTGGTAACACAGGAAGAAGGAGTCTTACAAAATTTACAGCATGACTAGCAGAAGTGTAACTCAGCTCCACTTTCTTTCATCCATATGCTGCATACAGGATTCCCGGGGCTTTTCACTGGTATTTGAGGTGTGTGAGACTCCTGCCAATGCAGTATTTTTCCATTCAGAGACCTTTTTTCACTGTTTCATCTTATCCTTTGTTTGTTATAACATTGATAGATTCATAGTTTTTTGGGTTTTTTTTTAAATTAGTTTTCACAGACAGTTATAAGAGTGGCTGAATATGTCCTGGTTGGATAAGAGGAAACATATCAAACTACTTATCCAGAGTATAGTTATATCATATGGTGAATACTTCATAATAGTCTAACAAAAGTTGGGCTTATCCTTCCTCATTCTTGTGCCTTACTTGAGTGCTGCTTTAGTTTCTTCTTTTCGAGCTTCTCAGAGCAATCAGCAGATAGTAGTTTAAATAGCAACCCTTAAGGTCTGACACATTGAGCCATCATCAACAGCTGCCATCAAAACTTCCTTTTTCCTTCCAGTGGGCACCTCAAGCTGGGTCTTTCTGTCGATCCCACAGCCAATCTGACGCAGCGCCTCCCTCCTATGCAGCAGTGTTCTTATTCTAGTAAAGAGATCCTTCACCTCACACTGCTGTCCCACTTCCTAAGCTTGATACCCTCCTGGTCTCATTCACTTTGCAGTCTCCCTCCCATTCATCTCTGGATTGCCTCTGCTGCTTCCGTAGCTTGTGCTGAGGTGCTGCCATGTGGAAAAAAGACATGCCTTTTGGCTGTCTCTCCCCTTTGTCCCTGGCTGGCACAGTGCAGTTACAAGGCGCAACTGAGGCTGCCAAGATGGTTGTCCAGGGATGTGTGGATGCCCGATACCATGTCAGCACGTGTGGCATGAAAAGTCTGACCCTGATTCCCATTTTCTACCATCTCTAATATCCAGAGGTTTCCAACAGCAGAGAAGTGACAGCTGAGCTTTCTCTCCCTTTCCTGTAATGATAAGCTCTTGTCAGATGTGCCTGGGGTTTCCAAGCCCCGTTTCTCCACCTGTGGGAGTGGGAGGCCAGGTTTGGCAGGGAACCACTGCAAAATTCCCGCCTATGTACCTGCTGTAGTGGTGGGAACAACAAGGGATTTAGCTGCTATAGCTGCACGAGATGAAAAGGAAAAAAGCCAGAACCCCTACTGTGCCAGAAAAATGGCAAAGAAATCGCTTTATTTACTGCTGTAAGCACATTCTATCCCTGTAATTCACTTCTAGTATAACACAAATATCCTCATGGGCTTGTGAATCAACCTTGCCCTTATTTCAATATGGGCATTTGTATTAATACGTGAGTGGTATAAATTGTCCTTCAGTGTAGTGGCTGGAGGAGTTCTGGGCTCTTTCTTGCTCTTTGTTAAATTCATTTTTGTATGGAACACTTGCTGCTATTTTAATATATCTATAACCATGTGTTTTTTAGAGCATTTGCCTGCAAATTCCTTTTTAGTATTGTGCTGAATTCAGCTTGATACCAGGCAGAGCCCTTACCATTTGGCAGGAGAGGCTAATTTTATGATTGTGTATTAGACTTATGACATGTGAGTAAAATTTGCTATTGCTACTGCCATAAGCTCATTCAAATCAGCAAAAGTATCTCAGACGCGCATTGTGAATTGTCCTATTAACAAGACCTTTTTGTAGTTGAGCCCCTGAAAATCAAAAGGTTATCAATAGGAGAAAAAAGGAAGTATAAGAAATGAATATTCTTAAGTAAATTAAGTGGTTATAAGAAGCCCTCACTAAGAAAACGGATCATGCGTTTGTCAAATAAATGATTTTTTTTCTAAGTTAAGAAGCTCTTATTAAAAATAAGAAGACAAACAAGAGGGGTGTTCCTCTTTCTCTGTTGAGAGAGTTTATCTTTTGATTATCACTTTTTAAATCCTGTTGCCATCACCATGGCAAAAAAAACCCAGAATTCTCCTCTGAATACACTAATGAAAAGGCTATGGCAAATGCAGAGTCTGGCAGTGAGGTGCAGTGATTGACATACTTATCTGATGAACTGGTGTTTTGTCTGGTCCCAGATATGTCACTCACTTTCACCCTGTGAACACTCTTGGCTTATGAAGGGTATCAGGTCTTTAGGTTTCTCCTCCAGGTGCTTGTTAGAACAACAGAATAACTTAGGATGGAAGGGACTTCTCTAGATGTCCTGCTCAAAGCAGCGCCTGTACTGAAGTCAGGTACAGGTTAAATCACATTGCTCAAGGCAGTCACCAGTCAAGTTCTGAATATCTTGAAGGAAGAGGTCTCATAGCTTTTGTGGAAGAACATATTCTAGAGTTTGACCACCCTTCCTGTTACAAGAAGATTTTTTCCTAAAATCTAATCAGAATTCCCCTCATTGCTATGGATGTCTCTCGTCTCTCATCTTTTTCACTATGCATCTGTAAGAAGAGTGTGGTTCTGTCTTTTCCCTAGCCTCCCATTAGCTGGTTGAAGACAGTAATAAGATCCACCCTTAGCCTTCTCATCTTAAGACTGAAAAAAGACAGTTCTCTCAGTCTCCTACATGTTTCTATAGACCATAGCATGAAAAACTTGGAGTTTTGGAAAGATGGGAAAGGATTGATGGGGTGTCTCATATTAGATAGAATATATGCTTAAGAAATATTTTTTCAGAAACTATAAATGTCAATATATGTGGGCTCCAGGTTTAATTTTGAGTTTGTCAAAGATCTGAGAAAGAGAGAAGGGTTCTCATTTTAAGCACATTTAGCTATATAACCCTACCCGAAACACAGATTTTCATGTCTCCTAGTGTGTCCTCATGTCTTCCAGTTGCAAAGACAAGGGAGGGTTTATAAAACACATTAGTAGTAGTCTTCTCTCAGCAGCTTTTCACCAAATAGAAGCACCCAAATCACCTCCTCTTCTTTTTTCTTCTCAAAAGTCCTTCACAGACATCTTTCTTCTGCAGAAGTTCTTGGATATGTATGCAGTGTAGTAGCTGATGTTTGCCACTGTGATTGACAGAAGATTTTGCCTCCTTGACATGTGTTACAAGACTATCACTCCTCACAATCACAGTGTTTTATATGGGAGTATTGCATTGCAAGCAGATATCTATTTTGATCTTCAGGCACAAGTTGGAATATTTTTAGCTCTATGTATTTTAAAATATTCCACACAAGTGAATATCTATGTTTTGAGTTTTTTCCCTCACAGGCATCAGTCTACATATTTTAAACCTGACCTCATTTTTCTGTTTTTCATACTTTTTGTTTCTTTCTCTCTCCATTTCATTAGTGATTGCAGAGTTTTCTATTCTAATATAACCTGTGACATGTTGTTGACTCTTTCATCTAGTTATGGAAGATTTCAAAAAATTGAGCAGCATTTCTTGCACCCGGGTTGAATATGCCTGTGCCTTGTTCTGATCCGTACTGATATCTTGTCAATATTGCTACTCTTTGCTTATAGTAATTCATTGAGTTCATTTTTCCTCTAACATGCCATTCCATGTAAAACAGACTATAATAATTTTCACTTTTCAGAACAATTATTAACCTGTATTCTTACACAGAGAAACATTTTGAATTGTGTCACTACAGGAACCAATACAGGTATACAATATCAGTGGAAATGAGCTCATAAAAGTATAAGGAAACATTACCAGTTAATTATGAGTTAATGTTAAATCTCTAAATTGCCTCTCCAGATTGGTGCAACTATATTATCCTTGAAATGTCAGTACAAAAATTAGAGACCTCATCTTCAAAGAAATTGCTATTATATGCATTTTAAATTATCTTAATGTATTCAACCGTTTTTCCCTTTCACCCTCCATACATTTGAGAACATGCATGTGATTTTACAATAATAACATGAATACACTTCCAATTTGAGATGCTGTAACAAAAAAAACATCATCAAAGAAGGGCCATCAAATGACCATAGAATTGCCTAGGTTGGAAGGGACCTTTCTGATCATCTAGTCCAGCCATCAACCTAATTCTGACAAAAACAGTCACTAAACCCTACCTCTAAGCACTATGTTTACCCGTCTTTTAAATACCTCCAGGGATGGTGCTTCAACCACTTCCCTGGGCAGCCTGTTCCAATGCTTAATAACCTTTTCAGTGTAAAAAATTTTTCCTAATATTAAGTCTAAACCTCCCCTGGAGCAATTTGAGGCCATTTCTTCTTGCCCTATTGCCTCTTACTTGGGAGAAGAGAAAGACCGCCACCTCTCTACAACCTCCTCTCAGGTAGTTGTAGAGAGTGATAAGGTCTCCCCTCAGCCTTCTTTTCTCCAGGCTAAACAACCCCAGCTCTCTCATAAGACTTGTTCTCCAGACCCCTCACCAGCTTCGTTTCCCTTTTCGGCACCTCTGTGTCTTCTGTGGTGAGGGGCCTAAAACTGGACAGAATACTCAAGGTGGGGCCTCACCAGTGCTGAGTACAGGGGGACGATCACTCCCCTAGTCCGGCTCACCACACTGTTCCTGATATATGCCAAGATTCTGTGGCTGCCTTGGCCACCTGAGCACACTGCAGGCTCTTATTCAGCCGGCAGTTGACCAACACCCTCAGATCCTTTTCTGCCAGGCAGCTCTCCAGCCAATCCTCCCCAAGCTTGTAATGCTGCATTGGGTTGTTGTGACCCAAGTGCAGGACCCAGCACTTGATCTTGTTGAACATCATGCCATTGGCCTCAGCCCATCGGTCCAGCCTGTCCAGATGCCCCTGCAAAGCCTTTCTACCTTCAAGCAGGTTGACACTCTCACCGAATTGTCATCTGCAAGCTTACTGAGGGTGCACTCAATCCCCTCTGATACCTGGACAAAATGGTGAATGTCTGAATTTCTTTGTGCCTGATTATTTCTTTCTCCCTATTTCAAACTACCTTGCTGTTTGTTTAAAAATCCCACCAGAAGAGTTTTTTCTGGTAAACAGACAGGAACAGATATATGGGATTAGACAGAAGATGCCTTAGGGCTAAGTCTTTACTACCTTTTGAGGTAAGCTTTAAAGCTGTCTTACTGTCTGTGCTGCTCCATGTGGACTCTTTCATGCCCAATCACAGGCACCTTGTGTACCTAAACTACCTTTGCATATAGGCAAACTGCTAGCACGCCTCTGTGCCCTGCACCATTCACTAAATTTGAGCAGGCTGTGGGATTTAAGAGGTTCAAAGTAGCTGGTATACCATCTCTTACACATCTGAGTATCAGATGCTTCAAAGGAAGATTCATGACTACTAGTGGTGAATAGTTTTGAAAGCAATTAGAATCACAGAAACACAGAATAATTTAGGTTGGAAGAGGCCTCTGGATGTCATCTAATCCAATTCATTGCTCAAAGGATGTCTAATTAGTTCAGGTTGCTCAGGGACGTGTCCAGTCAAGTCTTGAAAGTCTCCAAGGATGGAGATCCCACAGTCTCTCTGGATGATGGTTCTAGTATTTGACCACTCTTATGGTAAAAATATTTTTCCATATATGTAATTGGAATTTCCCATGTTCCAAGTTGTGCCCATTGCCTTTTTTCCTAATGCACCTCTGAGTCTGTCTCCACCATCTCTGCATCTTCTGATCAGGTAGCTATAGGCAGCCATACAAGTCTCCCCTGATTGTAGTCTCCAGGATGAACAAAGTCAGATCTCTCAGTTTGTCTGCCTATGTCATATGCTTCAGTCCCTGCTCAGCTTGGGATGTGTGGCCTTTTGCTGGACCTGCTTCAGTATGTCCATGTCTTTCTTGCACTGGGATTCCAGAAGTGGACATCGCACCTCAGATGCGTCTCACCAGTGCACAACAGAGGGCAATAATCATCTCCCTCAACCTGCTGGCCTCAATCTTGGCTAATACATTCAAGGATGCAATTAGCCACCTTTGCTGCTAGGGCACACTGCACTTTCCTGTCCAGCTTGTTGCCCACTGAGACCTGCAGGTCCTTTTCTAGAGAGCTGCCTCCCAGACAATCTCCTCCCAGTCTGTATTGTTGTATGGGGTTATTCCATCCCAGATGTTGCATACATTTTTGCTGAACTTAATGAGGTTCCAGTTTGCCCATTTCTCCAGCTTTTCCTGGTCTCTGAGTAGCAACCCTGCCTTCTAGCATATTGGCCATTCTTCATGATTTAGTGTTGCCTGCAGACTTGCTAAGAATGCCCTCTGTTCTGCTATAGGGTTTGGAATGGAAGACATTAAGCACCACCGATTACAGTGTCCATGCCTGAGTGATGCTGCTAGTCTAGTTACTGCTGCCACCTGGACTTTGAAACACTGATGATGACAGTTTTCTCCATCGCCTTCCCAGGGACTGAGGTGAGGCTGACCAGCCTTCAGTTAGTTATCTGGATCTTCCTGCTTGCCCTTCTTGAAGAGGGATGAAGACTTGCTATAAAGATTACTGCTCTGTAGTTCCCAGTGGTTAATAATTACCTTATACCTTAAACCGTAAGATCTTAAAATCCTTATAGATCTTTCATAGTGTATGCAGAATTTCATTAAATAAAAACCATCCTGTTGATTTCTTGGCTCAAAGGAAAAAAATTGGGTCAGCAAAATGCTCACGGTAACTATACATGCAAATAGTTTAAGATGTTCAGTTCAATAGTTGCTTCTGGATATCAGCCAGTACTGTTTTTTAGACATTATGCTTCTCACTAGCACATCTTTATGAGGTCCCTACAGAATGCCTTACAATCTTCTCTGGTCTTGCCAAATGAAATAATTTTCTGGCATCTGCAAATTTGCCTGCCTCACCATTCTCATCTTCTCTCAATGATTTTATGCATATTAAAGATAATGAGGTTCTACCATGCATTGGCTTTATCATGTTCCTAGAGGTGTTTTAGAAGACTGTTTTTTTAAAAGACTATTTTTAATTATTGTTTTGAGAAGATTAACTTACAGTGAAATAAAGCTCCTTGATCTGTAATTCCCCAGATTCCTACTACCCTTTTTAGACCTAGAACAGTTGCTGCCCTGCAGGCTTCCAATATAGCTGCTCATTTTAACCAGAGATTGCATATTTTATTGCCTGTTAAATCTCCCAGAGTTTTTTGATAGGTACCAGCCAGTCCTAGTGAGTTGCTGCTGTTCTATTTGCCAGTTTGTTCCAGCTTCTCTTCTTGTCCTTCTGTTCATCTTGAATCTCTGTTCATGGCCTGTCTTCACTACTTGAAATTTCTGATTGTGAATTGGTGAGTGTATAACTTTGTTGTCCAATGGTAGGAAGGGATTATTCAAAGAATTCTTTTTGCTTATTTCCATTTTTACTTCTTTTCTGTTTTTGCTCATCTTGTCTTGGGATTTACTTGGGATTTACTAATTCACTCATGACTTCCTGTTTCTGTAATATCTGGAGAATTTAATCAGGTTTGGGTAACATCTGGCAATTATTCTCCATATTCCCTCTTTGCTCTTCTTCTTTCCTGCACAGTGCCAGAAATTGACTTCTCTTGGGTCAGATTTCTTTCTTCTGAATGAGGTCAACTGCACTTCAGTACATTTTAAACTTTGCTACTTACCCAGCTAATTTCCTTGGCTATTGTCTTTTTTTTTTTTTTT